>JABASP010002845.1:0-17399 GCA_019776565.1 Sminthurinus signatus | reverse complement strand
TTAAATGCTAGCGGAAAATTTGAATTTTTTTATTCCCTAAACAAACCGCTCAAGGATTTACCGCCACCTGGTGGCGGGTAACGGCTAGTAACTAGTAAAGTAGTAAAATGCACTTTTTTCAACTTCATTTACATTTTGCATGTGTACTTTACAAATTAGGAATTAGGAATCTTACAACTATTGCAGTGCTTGAATTATGAATTATGAATGTACTCACTACTCACTGTCTTCATTAGCTAACAAAGTAAATGAGATGCTCAAGTAGAATTGAGGATTTGACTATGAATTTGTACTAGTGCGAGTAACGAGTAACTTTCTAAATTCTAAATTCTAAACATAACTCTATTCTCTATTATATTTAGTAAAGTCTAAGTCAAATATCAAATACGCATAGTATAAAAAGTTCTCCCAATTCCTTACGCACTCCTTATTTGTACATTCTACATTCTACATGCTAGGAAAGAATGAAACGAAAAGAAACTCTTTTTTTTGTGGTTTTTATACGTTCATACTATTTGTTGAATAAAGAAAGAAAATGACGATTTCATATTTTCATATTCCTCTTTTGCAGCTTGCATAAAAATAAACTAGACATTTCTTGGTTCTTGAGAGTCTTGAGTAAAAGAATTTCGTACGATGGAAATGAAAATGAAAATGACAGATCATACAAGAGAATGTAATCACATTCATACTCATACCCATAATCATAAGATTCATAAGAGAGGGTACAAAAAAGGAAGATAAATCCAATATCCAAGACATAATGTTTCAAGTTCCGAGTGAGAAAAAAATGGAAAATGAATGAAATAATATGAGATACATATTACATATCAAATTACGAACTCACCCTGGTTTTTCCCACGATCCATAATGGGAGTAGAAGCTCGAATGGGATTTTTACCACTTAGGTCTGCAGGTGAAGGTGGTGGTGACGGAGGTGAAGAAGATGCAGAAGAATCAGAAGAAACTGTGAATTGTGAAATTCCGATATTTGTATCCGATGCACTTGACACCTGAGAAACTTGGTTTTGATTTATATTTAGTGATTTCCTATCCTCTGGCTCACTACCACTAATATTACTACTAATATTATGACTATTACTATTTGTAGTGTCGGTAAATGTAGAAACTGTGTTGATGGAGGACGCACAATTTAGTAATGAATCCCCTACGCACGCACTTTGATCTTGATCCGTGCTACAACTATGATTCAAAGCTAGTGAGCTTTCAAAGCTAGCACTATCGGAATCCACTGACAAAATCCTGACTTTGTCCTCACTTGTATTTTCTTCTGTATCTTCGACCAGAACCAAGATTTGGGGTGGGTTATTTGTAGATAAACAAGATGGAGATGAATCTTGTTGTTGTTGTTGGTATTGTTCAAAAGAAGCATGAGCATGAGCATGAACTGCTCTTTCCACTTCATTGGAGTCAGAGCCAGAGTCAATTTCAGACTCAGTAGTGGAGACAGTAACCCATGCAGATTCAGAGTTGATGTTGGATTTGGGTTTGGATTTGGATTTGGAAGGAGTCTCTAATTTAAAGTATGGCTGAGCATGAGAAGACGAAGATGAAATTGAAGAAAAAGTACTAGTAGAACTCAAGGATTTTGAACTTGACACTTGGTCCTCAATTGTATCTTTTTCGATTCTTTCTGTTTCTTTTTGATCTACTCTGTCTCTGTCTGTTTGGAGTGAGAGGTTAGAGTTTTCCGGGTTAATTGTTCCTTCTCCTCGCTTGTCTTTTTGATGTTGCTGTTGATGTTGATCGTGAACTTGACTTGTAACTACTGTTGTCTTTATTATGGACGAAGTTTCTTGTTCATCTCCGCTGTTTCTGTGTACACTTGTCTTGGTGGATGATGTGTTTTGGACTGGTGTAGGTGTAGTTTTTGTATTTTTTGTTGTTGGTTCCTCACGACTCAAATTTGAAGGTAGCTTGCCGTTGGATTGGTCAGAAATGCCAGGAGCAAAAGTAGTAGTAGCATTAGGAGTGGAAGTAGCTGTAGTAGCTGTAGCTATAGTAGAAGGAACAGGTGGCAAACTCTCAATGTTTTCTTTTCCTTCTTTTTCTTCTTCTTGTTCCTTCGTCTCCTTTTTCTTCCCCTCGTTCACTTCTTGCTCTGACTCTCGTTCACTCACCACTGTTGATGTAGCAGCTTGATTATTATTATTATTACTAGTTGTTACATGTGTTTTGACCACATCTGCTGCTGCTGCTTCTACTGCGTGAGGACTATTTTTCAAACCCGAGTTGTCTCGTTGTTCTTGTTGTTGATTTTCTGAGTCTGAATTTGAATTTGAATTTGATAAACTTTCTATTTCTATTTCTTTCTGTTTCTGTCTCTGTTGTGGTTTAGCTGATGACACTGACGTAGATACACTTGTTAATTTTTCACTATCCTCTTTTTCTTTTTTGTTGCTCACAGTATTTTGGTTTTGATTTTGTTTCTGTTTCTGCTCTTTTTCCTTGACTTCCCCTGGGGAAGAGGGAGATGGAGGATTTCCAATGTACTCCAAATGATCACTAAATTCAACACTTCGATTCAATGGTGATTTCTTTGTAAAATGTCGACGATGTCCTTTGAAGTGTGGATTTTGGTCACTGGTGAACTTTGACTTTTGGAAATGAGAGGGATAGTTGAGTTTTGGTGGTTTGGTGGAGTTGAGTAGAGCGGAATTACTATCTGATTCCAAGTCACTTCCTGAACCGGAATAATTTGAATGGGAGTCACAACTAGCACTGTCCGAGGCACTACTTGAGACACATCCAGATGCAGATGCAGATCTAGCTCCAGTTTCACTGGGGGAATTTGTCTTCTTTCGGATGACCTCAACTAAAATGACTTCGTTTGTTGTTGCTGGAATGGGATTTGGATTTGGTGTTGATTTTTTCTTTTGATTTTGTTGTTGTTCAAGATTGACCAAATCTTTCCTACATCTAATTTTAATTGGGCTGACACTCTCAACCTCTTCTTCAGTATCAGTTTTATTTTCCTTTTCCTTCTCTTGAGGATTCTGACGTGGGTTTGGAATGGGGATTGTTACAACAATGTTATTCTTGTTACTGTCCCCCGTTTCTTGTGGTTTGGGGAGAGTTGAATGTTGTTGAAGCACTTTCTCCTTTTCTTTATCTTGATGTTGTTGTTGTTGTTTTGTTGTAGATTTCCGCTGTGCCCACTGTTGAATGGGTTCCTTCAAAGCGGATGTTTTAACTTGTGGCTCGGGCGTTTGCTCCTGTTGCAACAACGACAACTTATGCTTCTTTCGAATCTCAGGGTTCACTCCTCTTATTATTTCCGTAATTGAGTCATCATCATTATGATCATTATGATTATGATTATCAGGATTGTCATTCTTGACTTTGTTCTTGTCCTCTTTTGTTCCGACTTCCGTCTCTTCCTCTTCACTTTCTGGAGGAGTTTTACTATTATTATTATTATTATTATTCACAGTGATATTTTGTTTCGTTTTTGGTCCTTGCTGTTGCTGTTTATTTGGATGTTGCTGTTGGTCTTCTTCTTCTTCTTGTTCTTCTTCTTGTTCTTGTTGTTGGAGTAGACGCTGGGATTTAGACTGAATAAAAGATGATGATGGAGGTTGTGGTGATACGGTGTTTGAGGAACACTGAGATGAATACGAATAATACAAAGAATTTTTTTCTTCTTCCGAAGAGTAGAAATCTTGATGAGAAAGCGAGGGGTTAGAATTACTCAGACTCCGCCTGTTACAATTTACAATCAAATATCAAATGTATATAAACACAAAACACAATGCAATGAAACTAAATTATTTTAAACATACCATACATATTATTTTATATTATATTATTGTTGCTCACAATTCACAATCCCCTTTGTATTGTATTTAACACTACAGATATTCTATTATTCATTACACTGTATGTACTGTGAACTGTGGGCCATTTCAAAAAACCGATGCAAATGCAAATTAATGTGAATTGCGAATGACTAGATATATCTTGTATAGCTTAGAGCAAGTAAGTATGCATTTGAAATTCTACACATGTATACTGTATACTTTAAACTTTAAGGAGCTCATCTTTGTGCAAAGTGTAAAGTGAAGTGCACTACTGTATAATATATAATATATACTTGGTTTTGTCATGCATGTACAATGTACAATGTACAACTGCTCAAAAATATATTATCTACAAGAACAAGATACTTTCAACAAATATAATATTACTTTTGACACAAGTTTTCTCAATTTTCAATACAGTGTTGGATTTTGCATTCTAAAATGTAGAATGTAGAGAATAAAAGATAAAAGTATTAAGTACATTCATCAGTTGATGAAATTCAAACTGTTTTCTGTACTCTGTGTATATTTAGCATTTAGCATTTAGTATTTATAGTTTATAGCATTTAGAATTCAGATTTCAGAATTATATATTCCTATTGCATTGCACATTTGCACAGATGAAGACACTCTAAAGTCTAAAGAAATGAATTGAAATTGAATGACATGAAAAATCATCATCATCATCATCATCAAATGTAGAATAAAGGTATAAGTTGTACATTGTACATACTACATACTACATACATTATACACTATTATGAATATGGGTGAACACAAATGTGTACAAAGTACAAAGGAAACAAGACAAAACAGAGGGAAATGAAGATGAAGAATTTTCATGCCAGCCGCATTTCAGCGGAACGGTGCATACAAAATACAAAATGACAAAACTGTAGCCAGTTAACCACTGCACACTGCACACTGTTCACTGTTCAATGAAAGCTAAAAGTAATATAATATCCACCACACAATACACAATCCTCATTTCCCTCAACCCTCACAACACACAAAAGTTAAAGCTCGCGAATTATCACATTTAGTATGACAAAAAAAAGCAAACGTGTGCTCAGTGCTCATCAAAAACATTTAGCAAGCTTCGTACTTATATTATGTAGATTTATGATGTATCTCCTACCTTTTGCTAACAAAACCATGAGGATGATAATGAGAAATAAAGTTTAATATTAAAAAAAAGTATGCTACTAATGGAGACTAGACTAAAAGAGACTTTGACTTGTGACTTGTGACACACGCGCTATTCGTACTAAATATCCTACGTTTGTAAAGTATCAAGGTAAACTTGAGCAAATCTGTTACATCTTTTATATCTTGTTCTATTTCTACTTTCTTGTAAATTATGAATTGATGTACAATGTACAGCCTACAGTGAGGTGTAAAAATTAATTAATTAAAAGTTGAAGTGTATGCAAATTCTTTTGAACCCTTTGGGATTTTGGATTATCATGGTTATTGATTATGTACTATGTACTATTTTATGTGTTGTGTGCAATTAATGTTTCATAATTCATAAAAATTCTTAATAGATAGTTAACAAACCTCTCTCTATAATTCTTACTCACTCACTGTAACTCACCACTAAACACTGAACACTGCACATTGAACATTGAACACACCGGAATAATGATGATGTCACTAACTATGATTATTTGAAACACTTGCCACAATTAGCTTGTAGTTCTTAAAATTAGTTCTTACGTGTAGTTGTGAAAATGAATATGGGTTACAAGTACATGAGAGATTTTGAGCCACACATGAACTAAATACGATACAATACATGATGGAGAAACCTGATATAATTTTAAACTACAAACTACCAACTACCACCTTCATCATTCACCACTGCACGATGAAATGAAAACTACTGCCTGAAAATATGATATAATTCATTATACTATATCCCGTATCTACTGAATTGAGCAGGGGCAGGGTAAAGAGTAAAGAGTAAAGAATTATAAAAGTACCAGGTTTTACAAAAGTATACTAACAGGGATTCAGTTTCAGTTTCATTTTTCTCCATTCTCAATTCTCCATCATACGCCCTTCGTTATGCCTTTTGACTCCCGTATGTTTGTATATAATATGATATACATGCCTGCCTTGTTCATCTAGAATCTAGAGTCTTGAATAACACTCACGCTTTCACTACCCAAATATTGTTTTGAATTTTGTATACTGTTTTGTGTATATGTCACGCATTGAAATCTATATACAAAATACAAAATATATGAGACTAGGTTTTCATGGCTAAAGAGTAAAGTGTAAAGAGAGTAAAGAGTAAGTAAAGTAAAACTTTTCATGGATATTTGCTAGCTGTTTTAGCATCCATATATCAAATATGTATTTTACTCTTAAAATGTATCATGATACTTTTCTACTTTAAACTTAATATTTAACACAGCTGTGTTCAAGTTTGAAGTCATGGACAATGGACAATTTATGATGAACTCAAAAAATATAAATGTCATTTTTTCATATAATTTCTTTGAAAAATTTAAAGTTATTACTGCGCTTTTTTAAAGCTGGAAAATTTAAAAATTTAAACATATAATAAAATTATAGTGACTGGCAAAAAGAAGATTGGCAGTTGACAGTCGACAGCTTGCAAAAAAATATCAAAAGAAGCCCTTGGTTTTTCATGGCACAACATCTCTGGTCAGAATTCAGTAAAATAATAATGTATGATGAATCACCATGTCGTATTCGTATTTCGCATGTACTAATTTTTCAATAATTTTATATAATGACAAAAACATTTATATTGTAAGTACACACCGCACACAGACATTTGTGTATGATATAAATGCAATATGCAATAGACACCATGTGTTTGCAGTTTCCCAGTGACAAATTAACTCTACTATCTACTATGTCGCTTCAACGTTGAACGTACAATGTACAACACCACAATAACAATAAATCACAGCAACCTATCATACATAATACATAATACATAATGATTTACATGGTACACAATACACAATCCACAAAACACAAAGTGTCTGTAGTTGATCGTTGGTACACCACCTTCTTAACAATTGACAATCATGAACAGATTGTTGTTATTTCCAGTTCTCAACACCCTCTGTCTCAGCTCTCAGCTTTAACATTCCATGTGTCTTTTAAGAATGACGTCAAGTTGCGTGAAAAAAAGGACAAATAGATTTGAGTTTTGAGAATGGAGAATGGAGAATGAAGAATGGTGAACATAGTGAATAGTGAATAAATACTACCCCAAGAACTAAAATAAGTGTGTGAATTGTAAATCCAAAAAGACAACCCTATCCACATCTATACTTAAAACTAGGAGACGTGCAAACAATTACAATTACAACAACAATAGTCAATAGTAATGCTCGGTTTTACGACGTATTAAGTATCAAGTATACAAAGCATCGAGTATCATGAATCATGTACTATTTATATATTAGGCATTAGGCATTACCAGAACAAGAACAAGATGAAGACTTTGTACATTGCACATCTTACTTCATGAATTGTGAATTGTGGAAAAGGAGTAATAATGAAAAGAACATTAAAGTCTATGTATACAATCATCCATTTACCTCATTCTTTGAAATTTAAAATACACCTCTAAAGTCTACAGTCTAATACTGAGTGCAGACAAAATGATAAATAACAAATAACTCAAAACTCAGGAATAGCAAATAATGAATGAATGAATGAATACCTACAAAATTTATGTGTTTGGTTAAAAACCTCGGAAGTATCCTACAGGTGGAGGTACAGCATTAAATAGGAAAAAGTAAAGTATGTTGCACAGTCAGTTAAGTTTCACAGGAGGGTGATATGTCTGCAGTCTGCAGTCTGCCCCAATGTACTGTGTACAGTGTACAGTTTGTACAATGTACACTATTGAAATTTGACATACTCCACACCCTTCCCTTCTAAAGTCTAAATTCTAAATTCATCATCAATCACATTCAGCGGAACATGCATAAATAAATATGCATACTGAATACATCTTGTTTCTACAATTTAAAATTGAATAACGCACATGATGCACACAAAATACACCAAACATGATGATGATGCTGTACTAATTTAAATTAACAATCGAAGGAAGGAAATAAAAACAAAAAGTAAAATATGCAATTGCCGATTTCGCAAAATCCAACCAAGTTTGTGTATTGCTTGTCGTGTTCAGTGTTCTGTGATGACTGATAGGATATTACACATTACACATGTGTCACATATCATGTTTTACATGTGACATAACAAGCTTAGCTATTTATTATTTACATGAGTAACAAACTTATTATTCACCAATATCCTATATTTTCCTTACATTGTTTTAGTATTTTAGTACTAAAAACCCCATTTTTGAAAAATAAAATTGCTGGGTAAATAGTAAATACTAAAAATACAATCCGGAGACTAAAAGTTAAACAAATGCACAGGACTGACCCACAATTATTTTTACTACTCACTACATTTCAATTTTCAATACCGAATATTGGTATTTGATATTGATACTCCTGCGTAAATACAGTATTTTCTTCCTCCTTTTTGGTTAACGTTTAATTCTTTCTTCACTCATGCTTCATACTTCATACTCCTTTGTGTTCCGCACAATTTAGTGTGTGAGAAATAATAACTGTGGCGGTTTGACATATTATTCATTTTTTAATCAAGTTTTTTTCCTCAATCAAAGATGGTTTGATGTTCAATGCATGATGTTTACCCAGGTACGTATTTTATTACATGTATTATGTAGATTATAGATTGTTATTTTACTACACATGTGTACACTACATAGTGTATATGATATTTATTTATCTGCAGGGTACACACACGCAAAGACTGCATTAGGCTTATACGGCATGTATGCGGCATTAGGCAGTTCATCAGAGTTTTCTGAGGTAAAAAAAGCCAAAACCAAAGCCAAATGAGAGACAAATCTACCATCATAATATTTTGGTTCAAATTTTGCTCATGTTGTTGCAAATTAAGATAAATTACGTGCACGCTGTGCAACCTATTGTCATTTTAGTGGTGTTGTTTGATTTTTTTTGACGAGACACTGACAGTATTGTAATCCATAATATTCCAAATTCCAAACACCAAGTGGGTACTGGGTAGACTATGCACGATGCAACTTTTAAGTAAAAACCACATTGAGTGGGATTTTATCTGTAAATTTGTTGTTTTTTTCCTACCACCACTTGGAAGTTGGAACAGAATTTTTTGCCAATGAAATCTAATCCGTAAATTCAAAAACAATGTCTATGTATTATGTCATGTATATTGTGTATTGTGTGTTCTGCAGTACAATGTACAATGCAAATAAAATGATACAGAATACACACACATGGTTTTACAAGACAAACTAAAAAATATTACATAAGAACTGTAGACAGTAGACATGATACATACTATTAGATATCGTACTCCTGTATGTTGATATTGTTGATATAAACTATAAATATTTGATTGACAGCTCTCTGTGCTCTGTGTTTATAGTTTACATTAAGCTTACGACGAGAAAAACCTTGCCCAACATTACTGTCATTAAAGGTTTTTTTTGTTCAAAATGCTTGTACTACCGACTACAGACTACAACATGCAACAATATTCTAGTGCTAATAGCACTGTGCTATGCACTATGCACTATGCACATATCGTGCAGTCCAGATGAAATGATCTGTGTTATATTACTAATACAGAATACTGAATGAAGAATGAGTAAAATCATTCTTCTGAATGAATTGTTTCTTTCTTGTTAAAAACATAACAATCTACCCTAATTATACTGTAATAGCTATCATTATCATTACAACTTACAAGTATGGATGACCCTTCTGTTTTTTTGCTCCCTTTTCACTTTTCCTCTGCAATTTGATGCATTGTTCCTTTCCAACTCATAGTACAAAATAGATCATGCATCAAGCATCAAGCAATATTTTACATGATACATGACTGCTGACTTTAGAGTTGAATGTCTAGAGTCTAGAGTTTAGAATGATCCCTGGATTTAAAATTCTAAACTGTAGACTCTAGACTCGGAATAATTTTCCTGCAAATTTTATGTCCTGTGCCTTTTGTGTACTTCGCCAAATTAAAATCAAATTAGAATACTTTAAAAATATTAATCTTCGGGATACTTAAAAAATAAAAGTACTTGAGTAAAAATGAAAATGAAAAAGACGGTATTATTTTATATATAGACTGTTTTGCACATATTATAAAATGAAAGTTTATTACACCCCGTGTATTTAGTATTTAGTTCTTAAAATAACTAAAATGTAAATTATCGTTGATGAATTTAATCACTATTATTATTATTCGTCGATGATACGTGCATAAGTATTTTTGTTTGATTGTAATTTAGCAATTACCTGTGATCTGTGATATGTGATGTAAAATATAAACTATTAAATTTTAAATGCGAACCATAACAAAATAGAAAATACACAAGACGCAAGACAAACGACATAATCTATAATAAAATAGTAAGAGTCGTTAGCGTGATTGCATATTACATTCTGCTTGTATACATAATTATTATTATTATTATATATTATACAGGTATATGTTCAGTGTATGCAGTCATTAATATTATAGTCATTATCATCACAATTATAATTAGCATTAGCTTTAAACGTTTTTTCATCGTTTCGTTTTTAGAATTGGCTTCAACAAACATATTATGTGTACTGTTTAAATATCTATGATTTACGCAGGAGTTGTAATTTTTTTTGTAGCATTTAGTAATTAAGTGTATTAAAGTTTGTTTTGTTTTTCTCTTCTTTATTCTGGAAAAATACTGTCAAAACTGAGCTTTCCTACATGAATACTTTCATTACTATTTACTGTATTCACTATTCACTGCTCTATACTCCAAACTCCATTCTGCTTATCACCCAAAATCTACATTTTAAATATTAAATAGTAAATAGATAATGGATATGAGAAATAAGTAGTAAGAACAATGTGTGATGAGAATTATCATTACTTTTTTCTCATCTTTCCCTTCATTTTAAAACCCTATGCACCATATATATATTCACTACTTTAGTACAATACCATAATTTGTACATTTTTATGTATTCTTTTTGTGTGTGTGAATTTTCTTTGTTTTCCATTCAAAATGCATGACTTTTGTAAAGGCACTGGAGACAAAATATTCATACTTTATACTTCATACTTGATGCAATGTAAAATACACGAACGACGAACGAGACGAGCGACACAAACAACTCATCATTGTTGTTGACTTTGACTTTGAAAGACATAAATTTTAAATTTCATTCCGATTTCATGACTCTCACGACTTTGTGCCAAATTATGACAAAGTGTATAGTTTATACAAGTCTTATACTTAATACGCAATGCATATAGAATATAGAGGATTTCATGGGGCATAAAATAGCTTTCATCTCATATCTCGTACCACTGAACTGACTACTGTGTGTTATGTATACTAATTACATGTTTATGCATTTACACATCCCCGTGAACTATAAACAAACATCTTTAGAATTCTGCCGACTCACCATTCTTAATTATTAATTACTATAAAATATACTAACTATAGTCTGCAGTCATTGAAAGTAAAAAAAAAAAAATAAAAGTCAAAAGTAAACCAAAAAGTAACTACCAAATTTGAAGCTTTTGGTTTTTGTAAAAGCTTCAAGTTTTTTATTTCATCATCAAGAATCAAGAATTCATCATTGATGCTGTTTACAATAAATAATAAATTAATGATCAAACTAAAAATAATTAGCATTTATGATGTCCAAAAAGCCTAAAAATAGATGAAAGTAAAACAGAAAATGAAAAGTTGAACTGTAAACTGTAGACTGTATTCTAAAGTTGGACTTATAGTTTATAGTTTTGTATATTTACTATTGACATTATTTGTCATTTATTCAGTAGGACAAAAAGATAAATCGTTGTTCATTCATTTCCTATTTCATATAAATATCTAATATTTACTGATTCGCAATAAAACAACAACAAAGTAACTCGGAACCAGAATATAGAATTGGGGAGTCATTTTACTTATCATTTAACACTAACAAAACGTATTCAGGAGCATAATATTTGATCCATACTTACTTTTAAGTTGACAATAGAAATACGAATATATATACGAATGCAAATATGGGTTTAACAAATGACCGATAACATAGTTGAAAATTCGAAATAGATGTATGCCTTGCCAAGAGCCAGTAAATCATACTGGACAAGTCATTCAGAAAATTCACCCACATTCACATTCGTACATTCAGATCTGTATTAATCAGACCAAAGAATAGCAAACAAACTATAGACACTGTACATTGTACATGTATGAAAAATAAATATAAATAAACAACCCCAGTAGCAATAAAAAATAAACACACACACACACACAAGTGGAATTTAGATGACTCAGTGAAAAACCACTAATACGACTGTAATTTTTGAATTATATATCTACTATCTATACATATTATAACCAGTAACCATGTGTGTGTGTACGTATACAATTTACAGATGATTTTAACTAGGAAGTTTATACATGGCAAAAGAATTTAATCCTGGGAATAAAACCACGTTATATTATACATTTTATACATGTGTGAGACATATGAGACCCACTAACACTTACTTTTTGTGAACACATGATATAAAATTTGGTATTTGCTATTTGCACAAAGAGATTATAAAAGTATTTTGTGTACATTGTACATTGTACTTTGGGCATTGTTTATATGTATAAATAAATACGCGAATTTGCTGTACTTCTTATTTCTTATATTATCAACTATGTACAATGCACATGTAAATAGGTACATACATACTTTTTACTGCAAATTTCAAGCATATACTTATTTTATATTATAAATTTTATAATGCACAGCACTGATTTAACCAAGCTTCCTCAATGATGACACATACATACATGATGCATATATGTAGATGATTTTTTGTCACTACACTGTACATGTGTGTTTATACATAAAAGATGAAATCCTCTCGTACAATAAATACAGAATATAGCTACATGATTATATTTACTTTTACTACAAAAAAGGGAAAATATGATATGTGACGACGTAATTGGAATGGAAAAAGGAACGTTTTTATCCCTTTTTTTTCCTTATCTTTCCTCTGATATTCATCCGCCTTTACTCCTTTTTTTTTACATTATCTACACTCTAGTACGCATTCCAAATTGTGCATTGTACAGCTAAAAATCAAATCTAACACCTAACACGCCGTAAGTTCATACAAGAAAAAAACAAAAACTTGTGTACTTGAAAATGCACACATTATACATTGTACAACGTGCATGCTGCATTCATCTTGCAGGTAAAAGTAAAATATGAAAAAAATCCCGATTTTCACATCTGTGTGTCTCATAAATTCTGTATTTTGTACTCATAAGTACACAGGAGTATACATTGTACATTATATTATACACTTTCTTTAAAAAAAATACTATAGCTTGCAGACTGTGAGAATACATACATGTGTACACAGAAACGAGATATGAGCACGAAATGGTGACAATGCTAAAACCCTGTTAAATATTTGCTAAAATTGTTTATTTGATCCACCTATCCAAGTATTAAAGTCTCCGGCGTTTGTAAGTGTTTGTGTGTGCATCTATTATTTGCTATTTACTATTTACAAAGGGCAGATTGTCTTATCAATAGCCCCAATATTTTTCATTTTTCAAACACTAGAACCTAGACACAAACACTTTTACCTTTTACCGTTTCCTACACCAGATATTTACCAGATTACATCTTGTGTCAGCTATCAGCTAATAGAATACATAATACATCCATTTATGTAAAACGTTTGGGTTTCCGTTTTATTCCGGATAATGGATCCAATACGGAATTTCGTATCATTCTCCTATCATTTGATATCATATCATGAATAAATATTGTATAAAGTTACTTTGTAAAAGTATATGTAATTATTTACAGGGCAGAACTTTAATATATTCAATATTCAATATAATATACAAGTTGAAGTTGCAAAAACTACAAAAACTACAAAAACTGTATACTTTAGATATAAAATATATATGTGTCAGGTTTTTTTCATTTCTCGTGAAATCGAATTATGTGTATCAGTCAGTCAGTATGACAAATAACAAATAACAACAGTATAACAATAGTACATAGTACATGCAGATATTAAGTATTAAGTATAAGACAGAGCAGAGAGTAACCGGTAGGAAATGGTAGGGAAATGATTATAATTATTATAGCATTTTTATGTCCATGTCGTGACTGTCTGAATCACAAATAACATTTTTATATACCACTTGAAGAAGTATAATTGTGACAAATACTTGATGAGGATGTTTAAGCACGCTCTTTGCTCTTCATTTAATTACGGCGTCATTTAACTACATATGTACATATATGTATAGATGTACTTTTGTACTCTTATACTTAAAAAAAATATGTGTGCTTAAACTTTTTCCCCCGTAAGTAATTTCTTGTTATGTGTGATTACTTGCTACTTGCTACTTATTTCAATGTACTATGTATACTTGCCCTAAAAGTTTTGATTCTGTTTTAACAATGCAATTGCATGTGCTTAGTGCCTACTGCATTTTGCTCACTGCTCACTGTTCAGAACTCACAGAAGAGACGAGTAGTTCACATAAAGTTGTTGTTATGAGCATGAGCTTGTTCCACTAAATGATAATAATCATAATAATCATTATTACTGCATTTTATTTACAACCATTAAGTGTGCTTCATAAAATGAGAATTAACCTGAGGATAAATAAAGATTCGATTCACCATGTACCATTTAATTACTGGCAAATCTAACTGGAATCACTGTGTCAGGAACAGAGTATTTAACATACGGTAATACACACAGGAATATGTACACAATGAACAGTATACTACGCAGAATGCAGAAGCAATAAATTAAACGCATGTGTAGTAACAGTAGCTCTTACATCCGATTAAGTATCAAGTATTAAGTCACACATAAATAAAGGAAAATAAATACTAAATACTAGTATAGTCTCATGTCTCATGTAGGAGCGGAAATGTTTCCGGTAACATTTCCCATTTACCCTGTACCCTGTACCCTCTAAATCCTAGTATGCATCAAGTATTCAAATCAAACAAAATGATTCATCTATACATGTTACATTTTACATGTAGTTCATGATCATATACATATATTGTGCAGTTTAAAGGGTAGATTCTAAGTTCTAAGTTCACAACGGAAACTATAACACGTTTACTAACTGCATTACTGTATTTACATACAAATTTACAACAATGCTCATGCCATGAAGGAATTGAGAATTGAGACAAAAACACTGTAATTTTCTCTCCGTTCACCATTCACCATTCAATAGATACACAATACAACTCTTGTACAATACATAACGTATTTTGTTTTGTAAAAGTGTTTACTTACACTCTACACTGTCACATCAATGAGCAATGAGGAATGAGAATTATGTTTGTAAGTTTAACATCTTACGTAATACTTTTGTTATTCTAAATATGTACCAAGTATTGAGTGAAACTATTTAAAACCCATCCGATCCTGATACCCAACCAAAATCACCAACATTAACAATATAACAATTGACAATAATTGAGAACTTTATAACATTATATTTTTTGTTTAGTTTGTTTAGTTGTATTTTGAATTTACATAACTATTAAGTATGCAAAATGTAAAAAGTAAAAAAGTAAAAAGGGTAACTGACCTCCATGAAATGGCAGGTGAAGATGAATTCTCCCTCCATCCAAATTTTAATTGTCGTTTGGGAATGCAAGCAGCTAATTCTTTACCCAAATTTGAATATCTCCCATTCACATTCCGACTTTTTCCACTCACAGTTGAAGGTGAAGAAGGGGGCGTCGAGTATTCACTGGCCAAGTCTTGTTCTGTATTGAAATTTCATCACAATGCAAAATAGTAATAACTATATTATTATCAACATCATTATTAGATAAACAATAATTATTATGATCCATGCACAATATAAAAGAAAGAAGAAAGGAATAAAACAATTACATTGAGAATTTTATGATATTTTTGTGACATAACTAAAGTTAGATTAAATTTAGTAAATATTAAATCTACATAAATAATAATATGCCCATTGCTCATATTTTAGTGTAATAAAAATTGAAGACAAAAAACAACCTGCACTAAAAAAATACATGTGCATCATAAGATGATATTTTACGCTGAATCTAAATGTATAGGGTGTATTATAATATTATAGGATTATGCCAATGTTGACAGCTGACTGTTTTGTGTATTTGAAAATTTTTGTGGTCTAGCTTTTTTAATGCTGAATTCAGCACATTTTATTGTACTTTGGACTGTGTGCCTGTACATGAAAGGAATGTATGAAATACTTTCATGAAATTCATAATATTATAGTTATCACATATACTTATGTGAGGAAGCCAGTCGTCAGTACAATTGACAATACTAAGAATACTAAAGTACACACATCAACGTATTAAAAAGGCTATTCTGTAGTAAATACTATTTATTTACCACCCATGTTAGGTTTCAATACTCTGTACATTTTATGTATCGGTACGTAGGTGCCTACATTAGATATTAGATACTACATGTTTTGTTATATTTTTGTTTCAAAGAGCAAATGATGGAATAATGATGGAACACCTTTTATTGTTCAATTTTTCCATACCTAATTTTTTCTGATGGCATTTAAAATTTGAATTTTTCTACTGTGTACGGACTGTATCAATTATTATTACCAAATCTATGTAACATGAATATAATATAATATGAAACAAAAAACAGAGGATATGAGATATGAGTGATAAAATATTATACATAATATGCTGTGCTATACCTGGACTTGTTGATGTTGATCGAAGCAAAAGTCCTGCTGGTTTAGGTTTGAGGGTGGGTTTCCGCGCTTCATTAACACTTTTATTCTTTTGACTTTTTGCCTTGTTATTAGTGCCAGTGATGTTCGGTGCATACTTGTCATTAACTTTAGTATTATTCAACTTCCCGACAGCATGAATATTGTTGTTGTTGTTATTATTGTTATTCTTATTATTATTTTTATTTTTACTATTAGCCTCATTGTGTTCACCATCATCAGCATCCATATAATCATCACTTTGATTTTCATCACTCTCATCCTTTTCACCTCCCTTGACAATGACATTCCTACTCCTTCCGATGTTACGAGTAGTTGTAGCACGTTTGTTCGTATCACTTTTAAGGTCCGAACTACGACGAGTACTGGTATTTGTAGTAGTAGTAGTAGTATTATTATCAGGAGCAACGACACCATCTCCACCTCCACTTCCAGCCTGTTTGACCTTTTGTGGCTGAAGCTGTTGAGAAGGAACTCTTTGAGCTACAAAATGACCATTTGAATCCGGTACATAAATAATTTCTGAGTCATTTGATTCCGAATCTTTTAAAATCCCACTGACTCGAGGCTTCCTCTCCGACCAACTATTTATAGATTACAGATTGGAAAACAAAATGAAAATCAAAATGACATTATATATTCCAGGGGCATGCAGATTTTAAAATCTATGAGCAGCT
>JABASP010002844.1:0-17402 GCA_019776565.1 Sminthurinus signatus | reverse complement strand
TTTAAAAACTAGGATAATGTTAGTACTTGTGCATTTTGTTTCCCTCTGTATTTGTATGTATATATATAGTACTCGAGCTTCATACGCACACACATGTCGAAATATCCAATAATATAAATACATGATTTCTTAAAATAATGAACCGACTTGAATGATGCAATCTAAAGGTGTTTTACTGCATGAAGAAAATTTGAAGAATACATTGCAGGATGTAGTGTTAGAGGTTGAGGCTCGTTTTACATTTGATGTTCACAACGTGGTGTTTAGGTTTTAGGTACACGTGTTATTTTGGCGCTCATGAATTGGGACTATTGAGAGTGAATACTGAATACTTGTAGGGGAATCAGAGGGAGAGAGAAAGCGAGAAACAAACGGTGGTTGAACTTTGACTTTTTCTAGTTATGACACAAGACACAAGCCTAGATATGAATCACTTGTATTATATAGGTCTATCCGAGAGTTTTTTTTTTGGTTAGTATACGTATAGTTCCATGGACAGATATAGTAGTATACATAAGTAGTGATGATGATTGCCGCTCCTCAACTTTATATAAGATGAACAAAGTTTTGGGCAGTGAAGGAATTCCAATTGCGTATTTGTGTTTGTTCAATTTCCTTGTCCTCTTCTTTATCACATTTTATGTATTACATATATTATACATATTATGTACATAATATATTGTAGTAGCTGTCAGTCTCTCACATGATTATGATGAGTCATAATCTCATAATGTAGTAACACATACCTATGCTACATATCATGTGCTACCCAAAATTGTTATAATGTGGTCTTGATCATCTATATCTAGTACATCTATACCACAATATACTATGTAAATTCACAACTAGAAACAAAATTAGCATTGGTATTGGGTTGTACGAAGGAATTTAACCTGATGAAGTTTCTCAAGAATTGTCGTCATCCTTTTATACTTTGAAATATAGATATTATGATGCTATGCACCATATAATTATAAAGTATATTATTATGGTCTGTATAATACACATTACGTATATGTACATCAATCCGTCTATACTTTTAGAAACACATAGTAGTTTTTTTTCTGCCGTTCTTCTACTTTTTTTTAAAAAATAAAGATTGTCAACAGTGAACAAACTGATTGTATCTTGTTCTCGTTGACTAATTTTTCGTATTTTACATGTGTACAAAGGTATATGTACAATATGCAGGCAGTTGAAACGTGAAAAGGAAACAGATGCTCAAATTTGATGACCTACAACGTCATATTATTATTAGCATAGTACCGATGCTACTTTAGGGGTATCTCTTGACTTGTGACTTTTTTCTCTTGGAATCCCAGTTGGCACACAATGAAAGAAATAGATAAATGACGACTAGTGCAAGCTTACGACGAATTCCTAAAGTATCATCTATACACATGTATGTATTATTTATGTATTGTATAGATTGTATAATATATTGCATGTCGTCAAGTATTAGTTGGTAAAGACGGAATTAAAACGAAAACAAAAGAGGGAGAATAGTCTATGAACCAAAAGGAAGCATCACTATACATAATTTATAACCATAATAATAATAGTAATAATAATTTTTATTATTATGTCTATTACGTTCATTTGAAGCGTAAATGCGTTCCTTTGGGTCACTGGCGAGAGATAATTTTTGCTTTCTAAAAATGTAACCTATATGCTGTAGTGTATACAGCATACAGGCACACGACATACATATTGTACTTGGAAAATGTATATGTGTCTGTTGGCAATGGCATCAATAATATATAGGAATGAGGAGGATTTTCACACATTACACTAGAAAAATGATGTAATCTCCTCTCGATCTACGCGTCTCTCTGCCTGATGATGATGTTTTCATTGCTAAAAAAAAGTAGAGTCAATCTCATGTATTTAATATTTATGACGTTGTTTTTCTATCTTATCTGTAAGTTTTCAGCATAACATATTCTACGTAATAAATAATAACAACATCTCAGTAAACTTGGTACTTGGTACAATTTGCAATGTTTATATTATTACGTTTTGCTATGTAGGGTTTCTCCGACTAATAGCTACGAAGTACGAAGTTGTTATCAATTTTCTACAAACAAGGTTTGAGTGGCTTTCCACGTTTCTGATCCAATAAGACACATTTTTTTAAAATGGCAAATTTGTTTATGTATTGATAAAAGCGGAGATGAGGAAGTGCGCATTGCATTGTGTTCTGTGAAACAACGTGAATGTTTCTTATCAGTATTTACTCTTTAGTTACTCTTGTAAAAAAGCAATCCTATCCTATACATAAGTTGACATTTATACAGCACGCGCTCGGATAAATTAAAAGTATGATGAGAGAGAGAGAGAGAGAGAGGCAGAAAGAGTACATTAATCTTTGAAAATAAAAATATTTACTTGAAATGCTCCTATCTCTAATCTCTGTAGATATGGTACGGGATACATAGGAATATATGCATTCATGCATATATACGTATTACGTATTGATAATGTTCAATGATTTGTGTACATTATGTAATCTCATGATAATTCTGCAGTTTATGCTGTCTTGTGTATACAATGTGTACTACAAAATACAAAATGTATCAATGAATTCTACACATTATAGGAATGCCCATCAGCTGGACTTTTCTCTGATTGTTTGAAAAAGTTTAAAAAATCTCATGTAGAGTGTTTTCATCGGTTATCCAGTTATCAGCAGTCTAATTAGACAATAGGAATGACAATTGACAATTCATTATCTTTTACTCGTCCACATGGGCTGTATCTACACAATATTTTATGATTAACTTGATTATTGCCCCAAATTTAAATGTTGTTGATGAGATTAGTTTCCTGAAATTTTAAAGCCATAGTATAGTAATGCTAGTACAATGTACAATATCATAACTATCAGTACAGTAATGATAAGTAGTTTCCATTGCATACTTATTTTACGCAGTATTCTATTATGAGATGTGCACCATAAGAATCTGTTTGAGATTGAGTATTGATCAGTGTGGGAACTCAAATATTTTATACAGACTTTAAATACTCTTAGGATTTAGGATTATTCTCCACTATTTATTATTGATATTGTGTATTATTATTTATGATGTATGATGGTATATGTATACATTATTTTTTAATCTATGTCGCAATTTGAACTTGACAATTTGAATTATCCTCTTTTCTATTTTCACCTCTCACACTAACATAAAAGCAGTCATAGGCAGGTGGAAGATCTTCCTATGTGTATATAAGACACACCAGTAAGAGTTCTTGCCTCTTGTCAAAACAATTTAGTTGTTTACAGAAATTTAAAGCTAAATATTTTTTTTACTTACTGTAGAGGAATCCAATTGGGTTTTAAGTCTGATAAAGGATGCTTGTGCAATGAAAAATGATATTTGTAGTTCTGTAAAGCAATAGCAATTTATTATTACAATAATCAATAATATCATGGTTATGACAGTAAAAAAAAGGAATAAAACATTTTTACTGAGCAGAGAAATACGCTATAATACGTAGTTGGAGAAAGAACAAGTGGAAATGTAAAAAAATCAATGGAAAGTTACCACAAATGAGATAGAAAGATACAACAAAAACCTCATATCTGTTTTAAATATAATTGATAGACACAGAAAATAAAACACATGTGACATAATTTTATCTATCCGCATGAGGTATTTGTTTAAACTAAAATAACTACATTTGAAAGATTCTGATACACATTGAGCTGTTTGTTAACTATGCTAAATCAAAACTCAAATCAAATCAATGTATCAAGCCAGTTACTTCCTTGTTTTCTCGTTTATTCATGTTCACAAAATGAATGTACAATACATGAATTAAAGTCGTATTCAATTTTCGATGGACAGTTGTCAAGAAATGCACTCTGTAGTAATGAGAGAAGGATAGCCTTCAAAATGTCGACCACCTCAGGGGATAACAAGTTATAATATGCATTTAGAGTAATTGTATGTTTCATACATAAGGTATACTACGTTGCACCTGACTCTACTCCACAGAAAATAATAATCTGTGGGTTTTTTTTCCTTGAGTACGTAATTTGATTTTATATTCATTTTCCTTCCCATAGAACGAAAAAATAAGTATAGTTTTATAACATTATTATAATTAACTTGTAAAAGTTATTGATCTACATACAAAGTACATATGTAAAAAATAAAGTGTGAGTAAGAGAGTAAAACAGGCCTCAAATGTGTCTCAATATTTGGACTTGAATCCTCATACTTTTTCCCAAAGAGAAGGGAAAGAGAGAAAAGAAATAAGAGAAAGGAAGATAAATAATAATAAAAAGAAGTATTTATCTATTATCTATAGAAGTATAATTACATTTGGAAGTGACTTTGGTTTAGCTCTTCAAAAAAGAATTTTGTACACATACAATTATACATACTTACAGAAGATCACAGGTGTTTATCACACACACCAAGACTAGTGTCTAAAGTATCTCGGTATAAAAGTACAGAAGGTGATTATCCATTGTATAATACAATTTTCAATATTATATTAGTGGGATACGGGGCAAAATCAACCAGCTTCAATTTTTTCTCGTGAAATTTCACTTGTCTTGTCGTATTGTTAACCAGTGATTTGGTTTTTTTTTCGAAAATTTTAATGAATTTTAAAGGTATTTTACCTCTTATTCCCCTACATGTACTAAACGGTACATTATATTCCATCAAAGTATTTGATTCAAACTACTATGTGGAAAATATTCATTCACTTCTGTCATAATATGATTTGGAAGGGAAAGAATGAATTTCGTTCGAAACGTATTTACACTTAACATCACTATATCCCTTTGTGCAGATGTTAATGAGGAATGTAATTTGTATTCATAACCACACATAAATCAATAATGGTCTGCACACCATGTTCTGATTTTTGATGTGGGTGACTTCATGAATGATTGATGCTGTGAGGGCAGGTCATTGTAATGTCTTAGATTTTAACGCAGCTGATCTTCCTCCTTATAATTATGTATTTAATCTAACAAGACATGTGTGCATAAAATGCATTGTGTATATTGTGGACACGTTGATCATACGCTCAAAAATATTACAATTGCACGCTGAACAGACTCTTTGCATCTAAGAACTGGTAAAAGTTGATTTGTGGATTTTTATTTTTTTCTTTGTATCAGTTGTCAGGTGTTAAAAGTTAAAAGGACGATCACTTATTGTATTAATTTACATTGTACCATAGGAATTTTCATGTATTTGATTCATTTGTTCTAATAGTTTCTGGATGTAATAAGCAGTGAAGAAATATATATATACCTCTTTCCATTCCTGTGTCGTTAATAATTAAAATACTGTAGTAGGATGAGATCATCTCTAAATCTAAATTGAATGTGAATGAGGGTACTGTGTATAATATATGCAATTTTTGATGTCCTTTGGTTGTGCATAATCAATGATGGAGCACAATTTGACAGACAGGTGTTCATCTAACAATTATTGTACTTTTGTACGTCATATTATACAATTAATTATTGTGCTACGTAAGATTCATAGTGCTAAACGTTTCTTATTACTATTCTGAATCATAAATGCTGAAATTAGGGAAAACCTTTGTGGATATATAGACAAGGAAATCACTCCATTGGTGTCTGCTGTCTCCGCTCTACATGGTAGTTTGTAGTTTTTAATTAGTGCAGTCAATCAAGTATATGAAAGAGATTCTAAACTTTGTCCATACGTCATGTGTATCTGTGTCAGCTACTGAATCTTTTTTTTTTGCAGAAAAGTCTTATTCATTTTTACTATTTTTATTTATTTTACCAAACTTTTCCCTTTGTATTGTGAAAGAATAAAGTACAGAAAACTTTATGATTCTTCCCACACTGTACGCCCTAATTTGTTGCTCTAATTTCAGTAGTTTTCTTTTGATCCTCTTTATTTCCTTCTCTTTGTAGTTTTCTTTTCCTCTAATGTCACAGATATACAGGGAAAATCAACATATTGTTGCTGGTATAGAATAAAATTTAGTTTATTTCTGACGTCCCTAATTGTCAATGCTTTTATTTAATTAGTTTTTGCGTCAGATAGTTCTATAAATACTAAACATATTTTGCGTATATAGACATTAGACATGTACAGGAGTGTGGAGGTGCACTGCTTATGTAAATATAAAATGTACTGTGCAGTTCATTCAAATACCGAAAGCAGATGAATAGGCTTTTAGTTCCTTTCCACACATTCCAAGAAATGATATGTAAAAAAAGTGAAGAAAAGTAGAGTACGAATCTGTATACATAGTGCACGTGTGCTCTCTCCGCCTTTTTGTCTCTCGTCTTCACTTTACACCTCTCAAATGACTCCCTTGTTGAAGCTTTTACTAAACAACAAACAACGAAGTTGTAGTTGACTTGGAAAACATCATACTATAAATTAATATGGTTAATTACTTTGTAATGAATCCTTCCAGTAGCGAATATATATGCTATTTCTCTACCTTAATTGAAAAACGGATTGTGGGCAGATTTTAAATTGATAAATGCAATTATGTTTTGTTTGTTACGTTTGACTCTCTACTCTAATGTCTAATGTCAAATGGGGGCCACACATATAGGTATCAGTCAGCAAATTGTGGATATTTACCGAATCGGCGTAGGAGTTCCTACACGAGCGTGACGATTTAAAACCTCCAAATTATTATTCATAAAGTACGTATTACTGATTGATCTCAACACCACGTTAGTTGATTCAATTAGAATTGAACCTTCTGTTTCTTTATTGTGTGTGGAGCTGATGTGATTAGTTTTTAGTTTACAATACACATACACTGTATACACTGTATTATTGCATCATTTATACTAGTAAGTACAGATGTAAACGGTCGATAAAGTTGAATTAGAAGGATGCGGTCTTTATGTTTGTGAAAGTGTGCGTATTTATAGCGTAAGAACATATTGGCATTTTTACAATAATCCTCTTGTCCATTTGTATTGTATGTCCACATGCACGAGTGTTATTGGATGGATTCATCAACTGTTTCTCCATTTCTCTGATGTGATGTGTAGGTGTAGGAAATGACCATGGATAAATTTCTAGGCTTGAGATCCTATTTTAAGACGTTTGATGTGGACAAAAGTATTACGTCAAAGACAAAGTCCACTTGACTTTTTATAGCACTAAGTTTTACAAAATACTGGAAATGAGTGGGTATAATAATAGCCATGTTTCCAATGTTTCCAAGAACTAATGTCAAATGAGAAGAGGATAAAAATTAAAACCCCACAAGTAGGATCCAATCTTCTTATATCTCGTTTCTTGCTTTCATCAAGTCCGTTACAGTGTTCTTTCTTTGTCCATGTCTAAATTGCTTGTTTTTTATTTGGAATGCTGTCTTTGTATAATATTATTCTTGTCAGCTTTTGCTATTTCTTCCATTCACACTCATTGTCATGTACACAATAAATACAACGATATATATTTACATACATGTACAATGTACATTATACATACGTACATACATCTCAAAGATGTCGATTCCTTTTTATAATGATATAATATGTATTTGCGTGTACAAAAGAGAAAGTTGGATGTTGGATATTGAACTTTGGGTGTGTAGTGTCTAGTGTCTAGTATCTGATAGCGTACATATTTACAGGGAGAAAGAAAGGGTATTTTGATTACAAACAAAAGGTAGTTTTAAAATTTGTTTACCAAGCAGAGACAAATGAACTGTAATGAGGCTTTTCCACGTGTGTGTGGGTGTGGATAATGGGTAATTAAGTGGTTAGGATTAGATACCAGATAGGAGCACTAAATATATACAACTATGTATATGTAGTATGTAGGTAAGTCAATATTACGGGAAGAAGATTTAAGAAGAAATGACAACATGACTGCAGATAATCTTTTGAAATTGTAACTAAGATCATACCACAAATAGATATTACATGATGGTACGACATTTTTAGAATACAGTAGGGAACATCTGAACTTTATATAGTGAATAGTGAGCGTTCTCATGTGAATGAGCATTGCAACATATTACTACTAGGAACTATTATTATTATTTTTTTTTAGAGTGATATGACTAGTGAAAGTTCTTGTAGTTCTTGATACTTTCACTCCCTCCTCTAAGACGTACCATGCACGTATGTTATAGTAAGACAAAATGAGATATGTAAACACTGAACAGTGTGAGTCACAAGTTTTTAAAATCAATTTACAAACTAAAACTATCTTGAGAGACTGATTGTTATTAATATTATGATATACTAGTTTAATAGGGATTACAACTAATTCTAATGTGTAGAGTGTAGATCTATTTTAGTTTGTACAATATGAATAATATACTACATATATATACGTCATTAGAAAATACATCAAATTACACATGTACAACACCAAAATAGAGAATATCATTTTTACAATTTACAATATTATTCTAAATTCTAAACTCTAAATACGTCCGATATAAACTAACGACATTCAATATAAAAATATGATAATAATAATAATTATTATTATTATAAACTCCTGAACATATAAGATACAGTGTACAATATATTATGTTTTGAATGATAGTTTCATGGTTATTTAAAAAAAACTTTTTTTATACAAGGTTAACACTTTGTATAGGTATTGTGAATTGTGAATGACTGGAAAGATTTAACAAGATTTTATTTCGCAATCACATAAAAATTTCCATAGGCATGTACATGTAATATGTACATGCCTATAGTGTAAAAGAGCTGTTTTCCATGACACACTTGTATTAAAAAAGTCAAAAGTTGTATAATACTAATATATTTCGATTCCCCGTCCCCCACAAGTCGTTTTAGTGAAAAGTGTGTGTAATGTTAAATATATTATATTATACGATAACGTAGTACCAGTATCTATTGAATACATTAGTCTACACTAAACAGAAATGATGACAGAATGCCGTGATGATATGATTATGACTGACTTTTATCTACCACCTTTATTATGAAATATACTGTTCACTGTAACATTGTTAGAATTAATGTAGAATATACATACAGATAAATTTACATATGATATCCGCACGAGTACATTTTATACTGTACATGATATGCTATAATTTTTCCCTTAAAAAACCTATATATCTAGAAGATTTTATGATAGAATAAGTGTATGATATAGAAAAATCATAGATTTTTGGTACATCTCAAAAGACTATAATATTCTATAAGTAATATATTCACTTTTACTACCACACAGGAAGAATATATATATATATATATATATATATATATATTATACATGTAGTTTATGATGTCGCACTTTATCATATTGTACTGCATAATACAGATATACCATCTAGAAAATTGATGAACATTAATGATGAAGAAACAATTTTAATGCAGATATTTTTTAATTATCGTGACTCTAAACTACATAGTTAACATACTACATATAGCTATATTATACATACAATATTTGAGTAATTTTGTAATGTATTCCTCAACTACGTATTTTGTCATTATTGTTGTATTAATATAGTTAATATTTACTATATCATTACTACTATTAATCACCTATGCATTACTATAGTTAATCATTATTTGAATACTGATCATGTATACAGTACTTTGAAACATATATATATATATATACATATTATAACTGTTCGTTTTAATGAAATTTTATGAGCAATAATAATTATATTATATTATTAATAACAATGCTGATGGTATGTGTTTCAAATATATTACGCATTTTACTTATTACTTTTTTCCTCCTGTGCCTTTCCTTCATATAGCTACTGCGTAATTTGGACATTTTGGTTTATTACGTGTATTTTCTCATGTGCATTTGGTATTTATTGGGCTATAGTTTACTTGTTTTTGATGTCAGAATAGAAATTTATTATGAATTATGGAAGCGTACACAGTACACAGTGTGAAAAAGTATTTGATTGGATGTGTGAATGTGGTTTTTTATGTTTTGTTTTTTTTTTTTGAAAATTTTATCTATAAATATATATAATATTGTTTTCGAGTAGTAGATCAATGGCATTTTCATTTTTTTCTCCGACTACTGGCTACTTCTACACTAAAGATAATAATAGAATGCCTTTTCTCCCTATATAGTTTCTCCTTTCTAGTATAATTTGTAAATAGGATGTTTTTACAAATTTTAGAGCAACTGTACATCAACTTTTCTTTTTTCTTTAACTTGGGAATGTGTTACTTTTTTCATGAAAGAGAAAGAAATTTATAATAATAGATAATACAGATAAAATTCAACATAATATATTTTAGTGAGATTAATATTTTTATGAAATCATAACTGCTGTCATAAAATCAGACGACTTTTGTGCTTGATATTGAGAAATTGTAAGTCGTAAATAACATGACATCTCATGTTCTCAATATGGCTCGCATGTATTTTTCTGTATTTCGTACAAAAAATTAGTTACGCATTACGCAGTATTATGTTTAGCTGGAATAGAACTACAATGGTTTTACCCAAACAACAACTTTTTTTTTTTTAAATATTTCTGAATTTTTTAAGGCTGGCGAGTTAAATAGAATTCAGTAGAGTCTTACAATCAACTTATTTTTCTTTATACCATCTTTTCACAGATCTCCTGAGCCGAAACGAAGAAAAAGTGAGCCAGATGAACCAGATGATCCACAAACCATTGCTGAAACTTCAGATGGATAGTAATATTTATTCTCGTCATCCTCCCCCTATTTTATGGCGGACAAAAGTCTGCAGAAATAATTTTTATTGTTATTACGACTATTACCCGCTGATATACTGTTACTATTTCTTTAAAAAACTATCTTTCTAATATAAAAAATATGATGGATAGGAATTCTATGAGGCAAAACGTGCGTGTAATTGGGATGATGTATTCTCTTAATATGTATCCAATTTTTTTTGGACACAGTGTCATAAAATTTTAAAGCGTCAGACTTTTCTAACAGGAACAAATTTGAATACGTATATGAGTTTGAGATAATTCATTTATAAGACAAAAAAAAGTAAGCGGACACACTTCATGTATTTATCAACTTGTATAATATGTACATTTAAGTGAGTACACATTATTTATACCCATTGGTCAAGCAACACTTTGTTTTCTTAATCCTTATGTAAACACACACCTTATTTATATTTACCTTACAGTTTTCTTTATTTGTACACACTCTCTATATCTTATTATATTATTTGGTTCAGAACAAGAAAACCATCCGCTTCTTCAACATTAAAGATCAACCGTTTTAGCCGACTCTAAATTAGTGAGAGACTTTATATTATTATTCTTCATGTGTACAGTGTACATGAATACAGAAACAAAAAGGAAAAATCCTTACATTTTCTCAACATTTTCTATGACTCAGTTTTCACATTTAAAAATAATATGAGATGATCTCCTGTTCTTTTTTTTACGATCATCACCTGTACAATTTTTACATTGCCTCGCCATAATGAGCAATGTAAAACTGCTGTATCCAATATCCGATAGTATTATACAAGTATACATAAACATTAAATATTATAGTACCTTAAACTCTAATAATTTTTATCAAATTCACATATATGCCTCGTTTTACAAATAACTACAAAATACAAATAATTGAAAGCAATTGACCCATGAATGACCTTTTTCCTTCAAGTTTTTCAGTGATAACTGTATAAATAAAAGGTTGTATTTAAAATATATATATACATCAGTTAGCTGGTCTACTGTTTGTACTTCAGCTGTTGTCAAAAGACTGGCTATATTTCAACATTTGTTCACATATTGTGTGTTTACAGTATAGTTCTTTATGACATAAATTACAATACATGTGCGCTTACTACTAGGATGCTATAATAATGTTTTCCTTATAACTACATAATAATAATAAACAATAAACAAAACCAAACAAAAGGTTTTATTTTGAACTTAGAAAGGTATCATCAGTATATATATACGAGCTTCAAGTAATATATTGGCCAGAATACAAAGAGCACGATTGCGATTGTGAAATACAAGAGTTTACACGCGCCTCTAGTTTGTAGTTGTCCACGCCTGTGTTGTGAGTTGTTAGCTTGATACTGTTAACTGTTACTACTGTCAATAAGTTAATCAAACTTCGTATAAAAAAAAGAAGGATACAACAATTTGTAGTTTGAAAATATGACGAGCTATGTTCTTTATATACGTTATACAGAAAGGTATTTCATTTTAGTATTTTCCCTTTATATTTTAGAGTTTTCCTTCAACAGATAAAACAAGGGAAAGGTAAATTTAACTGTAAAAATACTAATGAAATACCACAATATAATATTATGTACAATCGGAAGTATTTTTTTTTTTGGCTACAAGTTTTGCTCTGCTTAGTAAAATACTTATACATTCATAATTTATTATATAAAATCGACACATATTATACGATATTAGCCTAAGGTTGAGAAAATCAGGAATTGAATTTTCTCAAAATTATATCCATGTATTTTGTTTTGTGTAAATGTATTCAGGTAAAAATGGAATGTAATTTCAGAGAGTACATGTATGTACAATGTACACGTATACTTGTATGTGTATTGTGTATGCAGCTGTCTTCTTAGCACGTTAATAAAGCAAGTCAAATTATTATTACATTTTAAAGCTGTTTAGCCAAAACTGGAGAAAGAGCTCAATAAATTTGAACAAATTGACAATATAAATCTATTATGTAGTCTAGATTATATGCATAATATTTTGTAAGCATTCTGAGGAGAATTTCAATTTCAACTTACTTTCACACTGGAAGGGCCATAATCTCAACAGGCAGTAAAAATATATTACATATATAAAGTATAGCAATCATAGGATATTTTATGGACATGATAACAAACAACATGTGTAGATATCATCAAATGAAAATTAACATTCACTGCGCATTTAAATGTCATACATACGATCAAATTTTGCGAGAAAAAAAATAACTTGGCATCTTAGCTGATCTTTAAAAGTACATAAACAAATAAATTGATAAATTCTCGCTCCTAGTCATAACCTCATTAATTGCAATAATATTATGAAGATTAACTTTGACTATAGACACAATTTACGTCATACATAGTTCTCAGAATCCTAGTCTCATTCTTTTTCTAAATGTTTACTATTTACAATACACTATACATGTTCATCAATGACAGCCTTATCATGGTCTTCAAATGTCAGTGCTACTACCACTTCTTATAGTTCTTAGTCCCTACGGATTAATATGCATGTAAATTAATTGATATTTTGTACTAAATGTTATACACAAGCTTTGAGAAAAAGCTTTGATTGCTTTCAATCATATGTCATGCATCATTTATTTGTGTAGTTTAATAAATTTTAACTTATCTTGTGTTGTTACATTTGTCAAGATTATACAGTTTGCATATTTAATATATCATACGATACACCATTAGAAATATGTATGATACTTTTTTATATTTTAACTTTGTGTATACAAATATTGAAAATATGGAAAGTTTTGATCAAGTAAAGTGTCAATTTATTATCACTTATCACCATAATGAAATGAACAATAATAATAAAGACAACAATGTTGTCTGTATTCAAATTGTTTACAAACATGAGGACTTGCAAATAAAAAATGCAGGGAGAAAAAATCTAGTGCACAAATCGTTATCGTATCAGTAGATAAGCATTCAAAAGTTTAATGAATTATACAATGGCAATTAAAGCACTGTTTTAATAGATAAAATATAGAACATGAATTATGTAGGATACATAGTACATTATTATGTTCGCTGGAAACCTTAAATGTAATATGTACTCTTGATGACAGGTCATCAAAGAAACATTTACCAAAAAAATTTGTTTATCAATACATTTTTGTCTGCTTTCTTTCCTTTTTTAAAAACTGTTTGCACAAAATACTTTTAGTATTGCATTGGCAAATATTTTAAGAACATGACTCCAAGAATTAAGAAGTTTTATTACAGGTGTATACAATCTTTAAATCATAAAGGAAAGAATTAAATGTTAAAAACTTGCAGATGTTTAATGACGAAAAAGCTTACAAATTACAGATGTACAAGAAATTAAGATGAGATCATCCTCATCATTTTAAATACGAACTGTAACTGTAAACAACTTTGAGTTATTCTCTTCCCTCTCATTTCTCATTCATATAAAACTTGCATGACTACATGTTCAATGTTGAATTTTAGAATGCAAAGTCAGATACTTTATCTGCTACCAGTCCACAGTGTACTCGTACTCTCATTTTCTACTTTATATTCTCTAGACCATTTCTAGACTGAACGGCGACATTGTGCATATACTTTGAATTCATACTTTCTCTTTCTTTTTATAACACACAATCTCAATAGAGAAATACAACCTTTCTTCTTTTCCTCGCGCTGAATAAAAAATTCTACCGAAAAAGGTTTATTGTTTACTGTACACGGTACATTATAACTTGAGTAATTACGTTGTTCTTTTGACTCTATGACACCCACAGGATCAAAACGTCATGTACGGTAAGTACATGTCATGTGCAAAAAAATACGGTAAACTGTTGTTTTTCTGGAATAAAACTAATTTTAAGTAGCCATTATTTTGTAAATGTATAATTACAGAGAAAAGAAAAGAAAATGTTTCAGTTTCATTAAATTTCCAGTCGTAGGTGTATTATGAGAGGCGGGAAAGTAGGCTGAAAATAGGACAAAAATAAATTTGTATCTCTCGATGCTCTATTTTTTCTCTGCCCACACAACAACAGATAGTCTCCACTAAGTACTCTTGAGTCAATACTTTTGTATATACTTTGGTTTGTTACAAATTACAAAACTTGATCGAGGTATTGTAGTTGTTATTCAAGCTTTAACATCAAGTATTCTATATTCTATTACTGCAAAGCCTGGTCATAAAAAGTCTTCTTTTTACTTGTTTTTTGAATTCTACATATATACATCTATATCGTACAATAAGAATAAAATAAGAAATTTTCCAAACAACAAATAAATTTTGTACAATAAAATCTGGTACAAAAAAATGTACTTGTCGAAAGTAATTTTTTGTCCTTTCATAAATATATTCGATTTTCGATACAAAGGACTTTGTTACGGCTATTACGAAATTTTCAAGCATCATGTAACCAACCAATAATGTTCCTTTTACCATTTACTTTATCATTTCTTAGAGAAAACAAGCTGTAAAGAAGATACTGTATGTGTGTACAGTGTACAAGTCCCAAGAAAGCAAATAAAGAACTAAACTTTATCTTAGTGTCTCAAAAATCACTACATGTTCATTTCACAGTGTGAATTGAGTACTGAGGAGGTACTAATATCTTACTAATATCTAAGATGTGTGAAGACTAAAGTAAGAATCCGTACAATAATGAAATTTATAGCATAACGCTAAAGAGTGTGCACTGTGCACAGTAAATTCGTTTACACTATGCTGCGCGTCTCACCATTGCACGGGTTCTTACTTTTAATCTTCTCATATAATACGAATACGTAGTTTAGTATATACTAATTGTGTGTGACATGGCTTATAATGATTCCTTTTATATGCAATGATAAAAATTAAATTCTTGAGTGGTTCTTTCTCTGTGGATTGTGAATGTAAACAAGTCCTTTTTTTTCTCTTTGATATTTTCTATCTTTTGTGTACACAGTTTAGGAGATGGTCAAGTATCCAAAGTATCTACATTATAGGATTTACCACTTATATCTGTAATATGTATTTCCAGTGTACAGAGATTGTAACGCTCAATTGAGACTCAATTCGACTCAATGTCAGGAATAAATGCTCTCTTCTCTTGTATTACTACTGTTTTTATTTTTGTCCTTTATTATTATTGTTATTATTATTATTATTGTTAGCTTGTTGTTGTTTTTGTACTGTATTTGTATTTGTTTTTGTTTTTTTGCTTCACTCTACTACTGCAATCATTGTCAAATGATGAAAAATATGCCGATATTGTCTGTGAATGTACATGACAAACACTTTTTTTCTTTGGATATTTTGTTTTTGTTTGAACCTGTCGTGTGCCTTGCTGTAGCATTCATCCTTTATTTTTAATTAAAAACTTTTTTTTTTCGTAATGTACATAAGTGCGCATCATTGAATTGACAGTCAAAGTTCAATGAAGATATTTTAAAGGTTTACTGTACATACAAATTGTGAAATCGTAGATGACGAACCATGGCTAAACCAAAAAAAATAAATAATAAGTTCTTTGACCACTAAATCATCATTGAAGCTTATGAAAAATCGAAAACCTTGAACATTTTTTTTTATTTCAGAGAGCTTGATAAACTTTACTTACTACTTACTACTTATGTACGGTAGTTAGTTCATATGAAAGAATTATACGTGTATGTATTTGTACAAGGATCGATACATCTGCACACAATCTATTTGTAGTATATCATTGTAAATATCGTTACAAATAAAAACTAAAAACTATACGAACAATGTAGAAGTACTAACGCAGAGCATTGTTGATTTTCCTTTCTATAGTTTTTAAATCTTTCTAATTAAGAAATATGAATCGTATGTGAACTGAAAGGTGGATGGTGGGTAATCGAAAGTCGATAGTACTTTTTCTTTCTCTCTCTCTCTTTCTTTAAGGTATTGTACATATTGTATTATATTGTTATTCATAGAAATACTTGAGTAATACTTTCTTCATCTATACACTATACACACGTGCTGGAATTTTTTTTCGATTGCGTCAATATCCCGTAACATACAGTACACATATATATGTATCCATCCGTTACATACCTGTAACGGAAGGATGGAGGTACATAAATTATCGGTCAGCGACATGGACTGCTTTCAAATATAAATTATCCCCATACATATATATAAGTTACATCATTAATTTACACGTGCTCTCATACCCTTCATTATATTATTACATTTGATATTAAATCAAAACTGTTTTTAGGACAGAAAAATTCCAAGAATGTTAATCCAAAGACAAGAACTTTTAAATTTGAAAACAGATAATAGCAAGAGCCCGTGCTTGAGCTTTTGCTTGTATGCACATTTCAATTCTGTTAAGTAATGATTTTTATTTTTTGACCCTTCAGACAGGTTCCTGGCAATTTCGAATCACATTTACACAATGTAATGATCAGCACTTTTTTAGTTTTTCCTTTTTAAATTGATAAATTAACCTTTAAATTCGTCATGTAGAAAAGTTATATACTGATACCCCGATTTGAAATGTTAAAATCCATCGAATTATATCAATTTCATACCAGTAAATATGACTAAGAAAGTCATTATATTATACATAACGTTTTTGTTCTAAAAGGGTATGGCGAAATCGTTTCATTTTATTTTTGTTGTTGTTCTCTCCTATTACAAATGGTCAGTTTATAATGTAGTTTTACAGACGTAGCAACAGGGAGTATTTATCCTAGTTCAGAATATATTTTAAATTAAATTTTCAATATTTA
>JABASP010002843.1:0-17402 GCA_019776565.1 Sminthurinus signatus | reverse complement strand
TTTCCGACCACTTCGACCGTTTTCCAGCCATTTTCCGACCAATCCGACCACTTTCCAGCCACTACGACCACTTTTCCGACCACCGACCACCAGATTCTCTCGGGATTGTTAAGCTCAGCCTTATACTTTATAGCTTGTCAATCCTCAAATTGTACTTAGTTAACCCATCTTCTGATCTTTATGCAATTCATGCTGTAAATGAAAGGGTCATTGGAGTAGCACATTTAACATTTAAGAGCCAAGTAAAAGTATAAATAGTGAAAATAGAGGCCTCATTTTTTTGTGAATGTTTGATGCTTTTATTTATTGACTATTGTGACTTTCCTCTTTCTCCAGGCTTTTTCATACTGTGTAATATGTAGTATTCACAGTACATGTAAAAGTACAACTGAAATGCAATGCATTCGGCATTCACGAGATACTAGACAGAACTGGAATTTATATGACCTGGGATGAAAACTACAGGACCTAAAATCTATGTACAATTTATGTGAAAATTGGAGAGGGAACGTCTAAATTCCCCGTCAAACTGACATAATAACGGATAACGGATCATTATATGAGAGTTGTCCAACAAAAATATTTAAAGGAAAAGAAGTGTAGTAGCATCTAAACATTCCATTCTCCCTCTTTCTCTGTCTTTCTGTCTTATGAGTTTTTTTATTGGGAAGATATAATTTTATGCGGAAATTCCTCTTGTTTATCCTCCTCCGCCTCTTTCCTCTCTATTCTTCTTCCTGTTCTTTTTCTATTGTGTTTGACGGCTTGATTTTTTATCTCTCGATTCTAGATTCTGGGTTCTGGATTTCTTGAGCCATTCTACAAAGACTATTCATCAAGTATTTTTATGCTTATATTTAGTATTTAGTCAAGATGCATATGAGCATTTTTGTTTGTCTGTTTTTACTTTCTTTTAATAATACAACATTTAAAATACTATACTAGTATAAAATAAAGAAAAATCCTTCCTGATTCTTCCACATTTTCATCTTGTGCCATAAAGAGTAAAGAGTAAACAGCTTACTTTGTACATTGTACATGCTTTTACTTCCCTGTTCTCACTACTCGCAATTCACTGTGAATTGAGCACTTAAAAAAAAATCATCCCAGCTTTTACGCTGTCAATAAATATTATCTGATGTACAAAGAAAAATAAGACGACAACGAGAAGGAGAAGGAGCAAGACGAAATGTCGAGTTGACATGGTTTAAATTATACAGAGAGAGAGAGAGGAGAGACAGAAGAGACACAGACGTTCGTTGTTTTGCATGGCATGGTATGGTATGGCATGGCATTGTATTATTATTATGGTAGAGGATGGTTTGGTTTGGTTTTTGGTTTGATGTGGCATTGCAGGGAGCCTCTAATCGTAAGTGATGACATGACAATAAAAAAGCCTTGGAAATTTTTTATAGTCTCATTTACGTCCCTGACGACAGAATGACACACGACAAAACACATGCACACATACACACACGAGTATATACACAAAGGAAGACGGAGAGAAAGAGAGAGAAAAGAAGCATAGTGAAACGCCAGAAGCCATTGAATATCCATCTATCTGTATCTTGGTTCTTGGTGTTTCCACCACATCCCATAGGATGAAATAAAGGAAGGAATAATATTGAGAAATTGACAGTGAAAGTGGAAACAGCTCTCGACAACTCGACAACTCGACTATGCGACTAAACAGATCAGCAGGACTGTTGTATTGACTAAACAAAATTAAATACATGTACACATTATATTCACATTGTACAATGTACATTGTACATAATGACTGCTTTTGGTTCTGGTTTTAGTTCTAGTGCTGGAGAAATGTATTTACGGGCTTGGTTCTAGATTCTACTTTCTTGAGTCTTGAGTCTTGAGTCTTGAGTCACAATTCACAAGAGATCTTTCATTCTGGTGACAGGCTGAGAAAGATTAGGAAGGAAAGTAGAAGAGAATGAAAGGGAATGGAAGATTGAAGACGAACCAAACCAAAGATAAACAGAAGCAAATGCACATGTATTTGGATGTGAATGTGGATGTGGATAAAGAAATAAGAAACTCAAATCTCTATAAATTCTCTAAACTCGAATAATTCCAACTAAGTACAACTGGATTAGTTGAGATTACCCACAAACTACAAAATACAAAATACACAACACATTTAAACTACATTTTACATTGTAGATTCCTCCAAATAAGAGAACAAGAAGAAGGAAGACGACAGCTCTTGGAAATTTTACTTTTCACTCCTCTCCGTCTTCTGAACATTGGATCTTGGATCTTGGATCTTGATTCATGAGCTGAGTTGAGCTTGAGGTTTGAATTCTGACGTTGACTGTGACTCTTTCCTTTGACTTTACCATACTTGTGACTTGTGATTTGAGACTTGAAAGTAGTAACGAGGTTCAAATCTACTGTGGACTGTCGACTGTCGACTGTCTACTGGTTACATCATCCCGAATTCCCAATCCCAATACCGGCAACCGGTGATACAATTACAGAGGAAATGGGTTGTTTCATCAAAGGAAATTCAAGTAGATGCTTTCTCCTTCCTGCTTTCTCCCGTCTCCTTTCTCCGAGTTATTGGTTAATGGTTGACTTGTGTGAAGGACAAGTGTAATCGTTGGTGATTAGAAATTAGAATTAGGTTATACGGTGTACGGTGTACGGTGTACGGTGCTTGGTGTAATTTACTCGAGTCTCGAATCTACTCCAATTCTCAGAATAATTTAATCAAAATATGATGTATCATACTTTCTCTCTCTCTACTTTTTCTCTTTCTCTGTCTGTACTCTATACTCTGTATTTTACACATGATAAACTTTATAATAGTGAAACGGAAAGTGGGTCGTGTTTTCTATTTTGTATTTTGTGTTCTTCATGTTCATTTTTGCTACTGTTAAATGTTAAAAAAAAATTATCAGATGTCGGTTGTGGATTGTGGATTGTCGAGTGGATAGTGGAAACAGTGGAATTAATAGTTTCTAGTTAGTAGGATTCATATTCATATTCATATGTGAGCATGTGGGATTTTGCATGGTGAAAAGTGAGCGTATGTGCATTGAAAGAATAGAGCATAGAGGCTGGAGAATGGGAGTTGACAAATGAACCAGAGAGTCAAAGGGCAGGAGGAAAAGTCAAGTTGAACCCATTATGAGAGAATCCTCTCGTTACCAGAACAAAATCCCACACCAAAGCCAAAGTCGAGTCATATATTATTAGCACGGGCATTAACTCCTCTCTCTCTCTCTCTCTCTTTTGATATGTCTATGTATAATATATAATATATAAAGCATATAACATAGTGCTCAACTCTGCACTCTGTACTCTGTTTGTATGCATATTAGCTATTATTATTAAGTTACACGAAATGTTGAAGGAGCTGGGTGTGTGTAATGTGTAATCGGATCTGTGGATCCGGATTCAACAACCAACATGAGTAATAGTTAACAGTTAATAGGTAGTCAGTATACTAGCATACTAGATACTAGTATACGTAATATTCACAGTATTCACGAGACAATGGATGTTAGACAGTGACTGAAATACTGAAAGACTCAAACATTTTCAAACATTCAAAGAAATTCCATTACTTCTCTGAAATGAATAAATTTTAGAAATTCCACTGCTGACACAAGAGTCATTTGAGCCTTTCAAAATAACAAAAGTGATGAGCATCTAAAATTGCTAAAATGTCTAAAATATCTAAAATATAAATGGATAAAGTATAAAAGGTAAAAGGTAAAAGGGGCAGAGGAGGAAATACACTGCACTCTTCAACCACAATCCACAACAGAAACAGAAACAGAAACAAAAGACAATGTACAATGTACAATAGTAAATACACTCAAAATTCAAAACTCAAAACTCAAAGCTCAAAGCCTCTCCTCCAAAATATTGCGTTTTCAAATTTCAAATAGAAAGGAGTAACCAGTAGAATAGATGGTATATTAGATAAATAACCAACAACCAGTAACCAGTAGAGAAACAAGAATTGGAATGAGGAATCTGCCCTGTAAATTAATTAAATGAACTCCTCTCTCTTTCTCTTCTTTCAAGAGGAAATTAACCACGGGTAAATGAGTAAAGAGTATGAAATGGAGAGGAAAATTCAAATTCAATCTAACGAATAACGAATGACGAATTAGTTCACTTTGAATTCATTGCTAATTTATTTATAAATTAACCACAATTTTCATGGATATCCCTAGATATTCCGTTTCATCAGTTAGTTATTTTATTGTGTACAATGTACAATGTACAAGTAACAAGTCATAAATTGACCTGTAAAGATATCACTTGAACTCTCATTTACATTTTGTTCCCATTCTCTACACAATACAATATTATATTTTACTATAGTATTTTAATTTGCTAGAAAATATGAGGGAGGAATTTCCATTTCAATTCCCATTAAACACTAATACGGGATGAATGTATCTAAAATCTAAAAGTGTAGAAAATCTTCCATCTTCCTCTTCAATTCAAATGTAATAATCCGAGAAAGGGCCCAACAATCACAACAAACAATGTAAATGTATTTATTTTGTTGTGGTCATGTTGACTTTGGAAGTTGGACTATATATTACAAATGTGTACACACTACACGCAATTCCTGGAGAATAACTATAAAATATAATATAATATACAAGGTATATATTTCTATAGTTTGGTCTGGTCCCTTGATGCAGGTTGTAGATTTACAAGAGAAATCTCTAAAGTTAATCATCCATGAGATTTGAGATTGCGGATCGTCATCTAGATTCTAGCTTCTAGATTCTTCTTTCTTCATTCTATGGAATCCTTTCTGCAACGTAGAATGTAGAATGTAGAATGTAGAGTGTAAATAATTACGCGGGGACCAAAAGTCACGGAGGAGAGAGGAGAGGAGGGAAAAACCCATTGCCGTGACAGTAGCGAGCCATTTTTCCACTGTGACAATATTATTTGACCAGACCAAAAAGGAGCTAAATGAATTTGTAGCTCAGCTCGATCCTCGCTCCACAAATCTAGTTTCTAGATTCTAGATTCTGGATTCTAGATTCTGGACCCAGTGTCGTCTCTCCATCTCCTTCCTATTATTGTTTCTTTGCCCTAGATCCATTACACACCGCTACATCCAATATCCATCCTCTTGTATAAACAAATACCCGCACATGGATTCTACACCATTTTATATACTATATAATATACTATATTAGAACCTATCTTTCTATACTCGATATACTGTACTCCATACTGAATGCGGAAGGGAAAGGTCATATACATACAAAATACATTATATTGTACAAAGATGTACGCTCAAGGTTGTCTAACTTCTTACTTCTAATATTTATCCATATCACAAAGATCAAAGATTCTAAATTCTCATTATAATTACTAATAAAGATATTGAAGGAAACTACAAATCTGAGGAATATTTATGAGCATTTCAGCTGAGCTAAAAAATAGAAAATAAAAGATAGTGGAAGCGGAGAAGAGGCAAGAGAAGCCGGAAGAGAAAAGACCAACATCTTCTCTATACTTTTATACCGTGTACCGTGTACCTTTTTTATGTATTATGTGTGTTGCAAATGCCCAATCCGTATTTCTATCTGTATGATCTTATATGATATATGATATGAAGTATCTTACAATCTTGTTAGAGTGCATTATACAATATTATACAGTATATAAAAATGTAGGGGTTACATGTCATTGAAAATAAGTATACAGTTTACAGTGACAAATATGAAAATGTGTTATGTAGAAACCTACACACACATTTACATCCGCACATCTGTGTTTTGTATATAGTAAATACTAAATACGGGGAAAGAGTGGTGCTGAGCCGAGTCTGATTTCAGTTGAGTCCCAGCTCTCAGACAACATTGATGCATATGGAAAACTGTTTGTATTTTGTATTTTGTAAGGAGGATGGAGGAAGGAGGATGGAGCGTCTAGTAGTAATATTAGTAGTATTTGGTGGGTAGATGGATGGCTGGATGTGAATGTGGTGTGGATGGATGGATGGTGTACATGTGTACATATACAGATGCGGAAACAGTGTAGTCTGTAGTGTAGAGTATTGGTGGTGGTGGTGTGACTCGGAAAGGAGCTCGTTGTTCATAGTGCTGTTGGTTTGCTTCCACTCTTGCTACTGGAACTGCTTCTGCTTCTGCTGCTAGTGGAATCTTCTCAGTTGGAGTCGTATGAGATTGAATTAGAGATCGATCTCTAGAGGAATGTAATGCAGGCTATGCTATGCTGTGGTATGCAGTGTACTGTGTACTGTGTGCTGTGTGTTGTATATGCATATACGGAGTGCTACAGCACAGTAGAGTTGTATGAGGGTCGGAGAACGAGAGAGTACTAGAGTTGGGAGGCAAGGAGAAGCTCATGCAACATCCGCATTTCATATCCCTTCTCTTTCTCAAGCCGAGCTGGCTCCTTTCGTTTCTATGGAGACCTATATAGGGAAGAGAGTGAACCAGTGAAAGAGTGAAAGAGTGAACGAGTGAACGAGTGAACGAGTGAGGGACAGAGACCGAGAAAGACACAGAGAAAAGAGAAAGTATAATACAAAGCGAGAGAGAGAGAGACACACACAGCCCGCCGTGAAAACGGGAAAACTGGGGAGACTGTGGAGAGATCCGCCGTCTGCCGGATCTCTGTTCGGTCTGAAGGTGCGCGATCAATGACCCACCCCGCCTCTTCTCCTTCTCCTTCTTGTTCTTCCACTCTTCTAGTACAACTACAACTACTTCTTCCCCCAATTCCACACTCACTCTTTCTTCCTCTCTACTTCACTCGCTCTCTCATCTCTGCTCACTTTCTCTCTCTCTCTCTTTCTCTCTCTCTTGTGTTTGTATGTTGTATGCTGTATGTTGAACCTAGATGCTAGATGCAAACATACTTGTCATATAGAATATATAACCTACTGTATTTATACATGTGTATCAATCCGTACTTTACTTTCCTTTACTTTCCCCAACTCAACAGACTTTCTAATGCAAATACCGAATGCTGAATACTGAATACCTACACAGATCCACATATTATACGTATATATTTTTATATAGAGCATAACAATGGTTATGAATCAAGGAAGGAAAGAATTTCAATGCTCAGTCACATTCAAATACTACACGTTTACCTACATTTTTACACCAAATACCTAGATGTAGATATCTACCATGCACAATGTACAAGGTACACTGTACAGAAAATGAGCAAAGAAGTAGAAAGTAGACAGTATATGCATTGCACATATTGCCTGTATTATAGATTATGGACAGATATTGCATAGGACAAAAAGTTATATCTTTACTCTTGTTTTCCTATGGCCTATGACTGGCTTTTTCTTGAACTTATGAATTTATACTGTGCACTCTAGACTCTAGACTCTTGATGCTACATGTTTATGTTTAGTAGAAACAATATGTATTTATATTTATATGTGTGTCGTGTGTTCAATGTTCAGTGTTCAGTGTTCACATTTGTGAAAACATGAAGCAATATTGGTCTTATTTTCATTCAATACCAAATACCAAATACGATGTGTGTGTGCAGTGAGTAGTGAGTGGTGTGTATGAATAATAATACACAGTATTACAGTATTTGTTTGGAGGATCTTTACTCGTACAACACACAGCATGCTTATTACAACATATTAAGTACTAGGTACTGGTACTGCTACTGGATGCTAGGTATTGGGTATGTATTAAAGACATGTGATATATTATGCTCTCGGTGTCTCCTTCTCTTTCTGCCTCTGATCTACTCCGTGTCAATGCATTGCAATGACTGTGTGTGTGTTTGTGTGTTGATAAAGGATGAGGAATGGTGAATTATCGTTATACGCTATACTTTATACTTTATACGACATGTATGAATGAGGCTTCTACTTTCTACTAGTATACGAATACATAGGAAAAAAGTGTACGAGTTCTTATTGGTGTCCTATGTGTGTTACATCATTCATAGTTGAGCATGATTCTCAATGTCATGTACATATAGCTATATATTATATACATGTGTAGATATATAGATGGATATGCTCAAAGGCTCTCACACACAACTGGGACTGGAATACAATGCAAACTCGGAACATTCTCTCTTTGCTGCTGCTGCTGGTGGTGGTACTTTCTCTCTCTTTTCTCTTTTCTCGTTACTCCTCTCCTCGCTTGCTCAACCATCAACCATCTTCAACTCTCCTCTGTTTACTCCCAACCAAAGAAACTTGAACGTGGCCTTATAGTGATTCCTCTTCCTCTTTTTCTCTCTCTCCAGTCCAAACACTACATCCTACAGCATACGTACAATCTATAGTAAGCGGTATATAAAATATAGTATATAGTGCACAGTGCACGGTCGTTATTACTCTCCATGTACATGTAGAATGTAGAATGTAGATAAATGTGTGGATGGTAGAAGACGGGAAAAAGGAGCGTATAATGAGTAGAATGTAGAATCTAGAATGTAGAAGATGGGATGGAGGAGAAGATGGGAGAAGGTACAAGAGGAGCCGCATTCTATTAATTCCTACTTGAGCAACTTCTTCATCTCTCTCTTTCCTTTCTTCAATCTTCAATGTAACTCTGCCCTTTTCTGGTCCTCCATCGTATCATCATCTCCTCTGGTTTTTTCTTTCTTTCTTTCTTTCTTTCTCTCTTTATCTTTTCCATGTCCTTCCACATCTTTTTTTCTCCAGTCAGCTATCTATCATTATCAATTTCATCTAGCTTGACGCTCCATCCTCCATTCTGTATTCCATATTCCTTATTCTACATCTACAATCTACATCTACATCTAAATTGTATACTACAAACTACAAACTATAAGCTTCATGTACACAATGATTCTGATCTCTATCCTTTTTTCTTTTTCCTTTTTACTGTCTCATAATTTATAACTTGTAACTTGAAACTGTAGGATAAAAAGCATTTTCACCTGTATCTGTATTCTTGGTTCTTGGTTCTTGATTTTTGATATTGAATGTGTACAAGTAATTGAGATTTAAAAATGTAATATATAACTATGTCTTTTTTCTTCGTACCTTTTTATTATTGCATTATACATTATACAGTGTAGAAAGAAGAGGTGATTTAATATTACACATTACACATTACAGACCGTCTCAGCTTTTCAGCTAAAGTGGCTGGTTGCTGGTTCCCTTTTTCCCCTTGATTTTGATTTTGATTTTGGCTTTGACTTTGGTTTTCCAATTTTCCTCAACGGTTCGTTGGATGATTTTCCACAGACCGAAGAACGAGAACGAGAACGAGAAAGAGAAAGAAGTAAAATGAAATTTGAAATTTGTATGCGAGCAGCAAAACGATATCTCCCAGTTCCAAATGCACAGTGGTAGACGTAGACATAGATAGTATAATAGAAGGTCCAATATAATATTCAAAATCCAACACCCTCAATTTTGACGTTCCACGTCTTAATCTCAAAAGGCGGGCACGTTTGTCACATTTATTAAGTTGACACATGCATCGGAGGATAAGTAAGAAAGTAAGAAGTAAGAAGTGGCGGTTGGCGGGACGTAGGACGTACCTATTTGCACATGCCACATGCCAGGCCTTTAAATCATGTGGAAATGGAGAAGAAGTAACTATGCATATACAATATACATTATACATGTAGTTATCTATGTATAGGTACAAAATAGAAAATCAAGGACTTTAATCTTATTGTATGCGATAGCTCGTTCAGAAACACTAATAATAATTATTACTATTATTTTTACTAAGAAAATTCAAAGAATTCCGAAAGATTATTAATTCTCATTTTTGCAATTCCTGAATTTGAACAAGAAGATTTACTAATAAAAAAGCTTTCTGAAAGAACAATTTCAAGTTTTTTGCTTTAAAAAAACCTAAAAGGTGCATGAAAACTGAGAGGACTAATCGACAGAGATTAATTTGCATGGACTATTGAACAAATTGTTAATTGTTGCGTGAGAAATTATAAACTATAAAATTATATTATGGTATCACAGAGGTATTTATTAGGTTTAGTTTATACAGTACACAGTCTTTAATTTTACCCTTCGGTACTTTCCAAAAGGATTTTAGAGTGGGGGTTTTGTTTTTGTCTTTCATCCAGCCCTTCAAAATTTGAAAATAAAAGTAGCATCATTTGTGTACTGTGAATACAGCTAATAAAAAGTGCGTGTTGAAATATTAAAGTTCTTATGGTTAAACTAGCGGTGCTGATGAATCCACAATCTACATGACGTTCAACACTCAAAAGAAGATCCATCTATAATAAAATGATATTGTATATTGTATACGTCCTTTGTATTTTCAGCATTTTAAAAGTGAAGTATCTAACACAGTGCGAACTGTGTGTACACTGTATAAAATTCAACACACAACCTCCTTTGTACTTTGTACTTTGTACATTATACATTACAGGTTACAAGAAAAGAGATAAAAGAGGGAATGACATTACAGGGGTGACGATATGGTTTTGATTTGATACCCTTTGATGTATAATGTAAAGTGTGAAAGGTAGATCCAGATCTATAATATATTTACTCGATCCACTATCAAGTCTTTGACACTCTCCATTCTCCATTCTCCATTCCCGTTACAGTTACAGTTGTATGTTTTACACGTTACACATCCCGCACTGGATTTGAGTTTGGATTTGGATTTGGATTTGGATTTGGATGTGGATGTAAATGTAAATGGTTACACATGCACATTTATTTATTCAAAAAGAAAAAAGATATGAAAAAAAAACCCGCTTTCCGCTTCCCGTTTTCCGTTTATCAAACACATGCGAACAAGGAAAGCAAACACGCAGACACACTCAGAGAGAGAGAGGAGTGATAGAGAGATTTCCCTTTAAATCCGCATATTCTTTTTATTCTTTTTACACTCCATCATACAATAAACTTGGAGTCATAAATCTATCTATCTATCTATCTGTCTGTCTTTCTGTCTCTTCACAGCCTCCCGCTTTTTTCTTTCCCATCTCTCAATTTCTCTCTTTCTGTTTCTTTTTCTTGGAAATTCCCTGTCACAACTCTTCTTCTAGCTTTGAGCTTTGAGTATTGAGTATTGAGGTTTGAGATTGAGGGGAAGGACAAGTTTCAATCCAACTCAATTTTATAAGTATTCAGCGGTAATGTTCACTCAGTTAGACAGTCAAACAGTCAAATAGTCAAATCGTCAAATCATCGAATCACCGAATAGTCAAACAGTCAAAGAGTCAGAAATCGAAATCAGATTCGAGTTCGGATTGAGTAAACCTTGTATTAAATATTTAAACCACATTCGCATACATTTTATGTGATCATTGGGGAAAAGATGGCTTTTTAGCGTCTTTTTTGTGTACATTTAACCACTCTTTCTGTTCTTTGGTTTCGTTTCGTCTGTTGGTCTTTAGTCCACAAAGATGAAAGGTGATTGATAAATTGAGCAAAGAAAAGGTAAGGAGGATGATTAGTGAGGTTTATCTTGTGTAAAAGAAGGCGGGGAACGTGAAACCCACAAAATCCAAACCAAGCCTTACCAACCCAAACCAAACCAGACCAACGTGAGGTTTCTATAGCTCAGTCTACTCTTTAATTTGAACATTGTATTTTGTATATCTTTTCTTTTTCTTTACGTTATATTATTTTATATTATACACATAAACACAGGCATCTATAGAATCTAGATTCTTGATATTGTATATTAGATTCAAGTACAAAAGAAAACACATCATGTATAATAAATAATAAATATACAGATTCAGCGAGCTATAGTTTGTCATTATTCATTACCTGGTCCATTATTATTGACTGTGTACAGATAAATATACACCATCTTCTACCTTCTACCTTCTTCAGTATCTTCTGCATTCTACAGTATTCTCTAGAGTCTAGAGAGCGCATCCTCTAATTAACATTGACAATCATAATCATTATACAATGTATCTATAATCTAGTCCATAATCCATGTACTGACTACTGACTGAGGACAAGAGAGCAGAAGAAAATTAATTGTCGATTCGATTAGAATCAAACCATGCAAAACATATTAGCTTATGTATCAAAGGGATCTCCACAAAGTTGGATGGAAAATGGGGAATTATTTAGAATTTAGATAAATGGAGGAAAACTCCTATAACTCTTAATATCTGTAAAATGGAGCACTCTGTTATGTATCAAAGATCGAGTATCGAGTACCCAAGAAAAATAGGAAAAATGGTACAGAAAAGAAATGCCTTTATGTTTCTTATTATTTTATTATTTATTAATTTTTGAGCTAATCACATAAATAATAATAATAATTCATTTCTCTACATTTGTTTCTTCTTTCTTTCTATATTGTAAATGTTTATCGGCCTCAAATGTTTTTCACCATTGAACAGTGAACACTGAACCATCGAGTGCTGAGTGCACTCAACTGGTGAAAAGTACTTTTCTCTTTTCTCTTTCAAGAAAACTTTCTCTTTTATTTATTTTTCATCAATCCAATTCCCAATACAAGTGCAAATACAAATACAAGCATAATCAACAACAGCGGAATGAATGGCTGAGTGCATCATTCATATATTCATTCATTCATAATATTATAAATTATACAGTTTTTTTGGCTTTACAGAATGTGCGGTTAAAGAGGATAAAATTGGATAGCTTTGGATTTTATTATGTAGATGAATAAATGTGACGTTGATATTTGACGCTGGATTTGGATTTGAATTTCAAGTTGAAGTTGAAGTTGAAGTACAAGTTGAATTAGAAGAGGAGCGAACAACGAACAAGAGAATCAAAGCTTGTAATTAATGGAGGGAAAAACTAGTGGCTTTTTCTCTTTTTATTTTCCCTTGTGATCCTCACATTTTTGCATTTTTTTGAGTTCTTGTCCCTTTCCTTTTTGTCTTGGTCTTCCTTGGCGTTGGAATTGGGATTGGTGGTGATATTGACATTTTTACATGTACCGTCTAGATTTTCCCGTCTATTTAGTTTTCATCTTTCTTCTTTCTACTTTCTACTGTGCGGCAGAGGGAATACAAAAGTAGAGTTATAAATGAAACTGTGAAGAGGACAGACTATAGTTGATATATTTCAAGTCATATACCATATACGTTTATAGGTATGGTATATGAGTGTACGTGTGCGTGAGATCACACGATGGGAATAATAATTAGGTGGCAAATGAACTGTTTTAGCATCTCCAGACTCTAAACTCTAAAGTCTAAACTCCAGAGTCTCCGCTGCTTATCAAATCAGTAGAGGGGAACGAGAGAGGAAGTTAAAAAATGAAGGAAGAAAAAGCCAACGAGCCAACCAGCCAACGAGTCAGTCAGGCAGCACAGTGCAATTTGACTGGGACTGTGAATGTGAATGTGTGAATTGAAGCATTAGTATCTTCAAAGAAAGGGAGAAAAAGTAGAAAAAGGACCACAGTCATTTATTCAACTTGAGTCAAAGGACTAGAGACTCAAGTTGCCATGTCCAATATACCAATAATGAATATACTATATACTCTTCCACTATACTGTATTCTGTATTCTTTAGTCTGTCAACCAACCAACCAAATCTTCTTACCATTTACGATTTCCCATTCTTCATTATCTATAGAATAATGTACATGTAGCAAAGTTTTTCAAATCCTCTTCTTCATCTCTTCTGTCTTGTTGACCTTTTTGGTTTTGGTTTTTGGATCTTTATTATTACTTTTGTCGTCAGAGCCGGAGCTTACATAAAAAGAAAACCAAGAGTTTGGACTTTGTTTGGAATATGTGGACGAAATAATAAGAGGAAAAAATAATACAAAAATATCTATATCTATATCTATCATAGTAGAGGAAGTCGTAAGATTTGGACGTAAGATCACTACTATAAAATACCAAGTATAAAATAAAAATATAAAATACAATACAATATTATATTATACAATAGTGCATCTTTTGGAACGTATAAAATGTTTTGTGTATAGTTTACAATTCAACTGTGGTCTGTTTTCGATCTTGGATTCTGTGGGGATATTTTCTAGATTCTAGATTCTAGATTCATTCTTGAACATGTCTGTGCACTGTGCACAGTGTACGGACTATACGAAACGCACACAGTAGAATCAGTGGAATCAGAGGAATCGGAATCAGAGAGTCAGTCATCCAGTCAACGGTTTGATCTGCTTCAAATCTACTCACTACTCACTACTCACTATTCATACATATCAAGTGAGGTTTCTATTATGTATTATGTATTGTGTAATGCTTATAACTTTTAAGTTATACACTCAAGAATTCTTTGTAGATACTTTAGTATATAATATATAAGATATGTACATTGTACATATTGAATAGCTTTACAGCATAGCATTTAACTACGCCTGGGTGCAGAATCTGTTTTTTCTCAGATTCTGGCTTTGGCTTTTCTCTCTCTCTCTCTCTCTTTCTAGTTTTCTAGTTTTCTTTCCGCTGTTTCTCACTTTGTTTGGTTCTTCTCTTCTTTTCCTTCCTTTCTTTGCTATTCTGAACTCACTCACACACAAAATGAATAAAATTGCTTGATGAAGCAGAGGAAAGTTTGCCAATAATGTATGATGCACAATGTATGGGTAGTCAGTAGTCGGCATTCTGCAGTCTGTATTTGGTAGTTGGTAGTTTTTAGTATTGGTTTTGCTACTGGGGAGGAAGTAGAAGGTGGAAGGAGGAAGGAGGTAGGAGAGAAAGTAGTTCAGCGGAAACCAAAATGTGAATAGTGAATAGTGATGTAGAATGTAGATTACCTATGGAAGTTTGTGTATGAAACAATCCTATTGGTTTTGGGTAGGTACAATCTGCATACATACATTTATGTTTGTTTGTTTGTTTGTTTATATAAGAACCTGTCTACTGTCTACCGTCTCCTGTACTAAGTATTGAGTATACTTTTGTGTATTTGCCGGTATGAAAAGATAAAAAGGTCTAATAATATATGTATGCATTATGCATACCTTCATGAACAACAAGCTTCCTAGTTTCGAGTTGTTTGTAAATACTAAATACAGAGAGGAAGAACAACTTGAAAATGGAAGGAGAAAAAAGTAAAAACTTTATGTATCATACCGCCAGAGATCCTGAGAGAAAATGGGCTGCCGGATCCTTTTCAAATACTTTGTGTCTTGTTACTAGTTACTTTGTATGGGATATGGGAAAACTTGTACGGTTCCAATTTCCCATATCTCTGTCTCGAATTTAGAATTTCGACGGTTCAACTTTGTAGTTTTGAGTTTTGAGTTTGAAGTTTACAGTTTAGAGTTTACAGTTTGAAGTTTGAAGTTTGGAGTTTGAAGAACTGTGAAAAAATAAAGTTGACGCTCGGGTTGCTTTTTCCTCATTTTTCTTCATTCTCTCAACATTATCATTGAAATGAGTGTAAATAAAAGATACAAGAGCTGTCAACTATGAAGTAAACATCTTTTGTTACTGTCTCAAGTTGTGTTGAGGGATTTTAAAATAATAATAATAATTATTACTCTAGTCTATATTTAATCATTGTTTTTATCACTATTATCTCAACTAAATACTTCTTTTACAATTAAGCAATAGCTTTATATCTTGAATATTAAAATGAGAAATGAAAAACCTTTATCATATTTTAAGCCATCTTTCTCGTCAATATAAAGATGTATAAGATTGAAAATATTCGCTGTATTAACTCTTTTTTACAACAAAATTACTGCTAAAAGTCAAAAAGTGCAAGATTCACCTCACCACATTGAAATTGAAATGCTTTAAAAAATAGAAAAATTCCTCACTTCTTTCCCTTTGTAAATGATAAATACTTACTAAAGTGAAAAGTGAGAAAGAATAATAATGAATAATGAATATTGCATACAGAGTATTTTGAGCATGTACTTGAAATTTATAAATTCCAATAAACTGTTTAGTATTTAGGCCGTATGTACGTATCTAAGAAGCATTTATGTGTATTTATATTTATCAAAAGCACTTTATTGTAGATTGTAGATATGTATTTTGTATTTAATATGTATTATGTAGTTCTCTTCTTATATGCACACAGTTCATCGTTCCAATTTACAATGCACTCACTCTCCCACTTTTCAATTTCTCTTTAACAAACTTGAGTTGCCAATTCCCTTCCAAGCCTTGTACATTGTGCATATGTATGTATGTTGTATTTTGTACTAGAATGGGTTCTCATGGGTGCAAGGAAAGTGCTGACTCTGTGATGTGCTGAAACTATGAAACAGTGAAAGTAGGTGAGATGAGGGGTATTTTAAACCTACAAGTTACAAGTATTCCGAGGAAAATAGCCTAGTTCCAAGATGTAGTTTCCCGGTTCCAGGTTCTAGGTTCCAGGTGGATGAAGAAAATGACGAAGATGAAGATGAAGACTGAAGACCAACAGGAAAATGAAAAGGAGAAGGAAAATGAAAATGAACAGGAGTAAAGTAAAAGAGTTGCTATCATATTTATAACCTTACTTTGAATCTTGCATCTTGAGCCTTGAGTCTTGAATTTGGAGTGCATCTATATTTAAAGACATAGACTGACTTGACGGCTGAAGGCGTACAGCGTACAGTAAAGTTCCTATACATTGTACCTTGTACCTTGTCCATATAGAACATAGATAGATATGCTTACTCTACTTGAATAAATATTTACACAGACTTTATTTTTATTTGATTATCTTTACATATGTAAAGAAAGGAGAGTATACAATATAAAATATAGAGGCCCATTTTATCCTGCCTTTCACCCATTCATACATACACAAGTATGACGTCTGTTTCTGTTTCTGTTTCTCTGTCTACTGTCTACTGTCTAAAGTATTTTCTATATTATACATTATACATCTAATTCACCCATCTACAAAGCACTGTCTATATCTAGATTCTAGAATCTAGCGTCTACAACAGGCAAGATGTAAAAGTAAAAGTAAAAGAAGAAGAAGTAGATCGACTTTGATGATCAACCGTCATTATCATCATCCCTACTCACCATTCACCATTAACCACTAAACATAACCACAGGAACCGAAACTACCCAGAGCTCCATCACCACAACACCAATAACCAATATTAATACATATTCCATAAATACATGGAGCATAACATGTAAACCAGAAAGTAATAATAATATAATGTACCATGTACAATGTACAATGTACAATGTACAGTGTACAGTGTACAGTGTACAGCCTCCATTCCTGATAATTTTGTTATGTACCACCGTCTTTGTATTTTGTATTTTGTACTTTGTAGCTTGTACCATAATAATACCTTGGATCACAAGAAAGCCTCTCACAATGGGTGCTTCCAGACCGGGAACGCTGGATTTTAACTTTGAGAGTGGTTTTAGGGGTAATCAACTATGCTGACTCCGAATATGGCGTCCGTTTTCGCCAATGGGGTCTCCTTCATGCTAAAACCCGGGTTTTTTAGTTTAAACCCCCATTTTTTGACCTTTTCTGT
>JABASP010002842.1:0-17407 GCA_019776565.1 Sminthurinus signatus | reverse complement strand
GTGGCTACAAGTAAATACAAAGTAAATACAGATATATAGTAGAGCAATCCCATTCCATTTATGGTCGACAGTCGACATGAAGTATAAAGTCTACAAATATATAAGCTGAAAAAATTGCGAGTTTCTACAGCCTTGTTATTTTCACTTTTCATTTCCACTGAGAATTCAAGAGAAAATTGGATTTGCCTGATGCCTAAATAAGATGGAATAAGTTGGAAAAGGAGAAGGAAAGCAAGAGGGACGGCTGACGGCTGACGTCGGATGTCGGATGTTTCAACAACTTTCAGTCACTTGAACTCACACCATGTAATACAAAAACAAAATACAAAAAAAAACAAAATACAAAAACAAAGCAATACTTTTATTCTTATACTAGTTCCAAGTTTCATGTAAAAAGTTGGAAATAGAACAAGAACAAACAGTTTGCGCTTGAGGCAGGTCATCTTTTGCGGCTTTTTGTACACTCTGCCACTGGAGCACTTGAGTGCTAGGTTAGATCAAGGTTGCCCTGGAAAAACGGGAAAGGGAAAGAGAAGAAACGGACATTGGAAATGTTATCTGGCATCCGTATTACAAATTACAAATACGAATACAAATGCGAATACAATTAAGAATAGGAATTTCATACATGGATCGTCTATCACCTTATTTTTCTCATTCATTGTTATTTTCTTTGGTATAAGTTTCTTTCTCCCGTCTTCTTTTTTCTGTCCCTGTTCATGTATTTACGTAGAAAATGCCGTCACATCACACTCTTGTCTTTGGTTTATGTATTTCCTTCTTGTTTCCCATTCCTAGAGACTTGAGAATAAAGAATAGAGAAGGTCTCACAACACTGCGTATTTGGGAAAAACTTTTCCAATGCTCGTGTTCGTGCTCGTACTATTTTTTCTCATATAAAAGGCGTCAGAATGGGAATAATAATGATAATAATAATAACAATAATTTCCCTCATTTTTCTTCCTTTTGTACTTTTTCCATGAAAAACGGAAAAAATGATTCACACATTTTTCCAAAGTCCCAAGTCAAAATAAATACAAAAAGAAGGAAATAAATGGAGCAAAACGGCAAACAATGGGAATGAAAAGGAAGGAGAAAGGAGAGGATGAGAAGAGAAAGGCGTGAAAGGAGTTGTGATGTTTTTTGTTGCGTTCTGTTGTGTTGGGAAGACAAATCCGGATTCCGGAATTCGGACAGAATGAGAAATCTCATGCAAGAGATTAACACACATATTTCATGGTATTAGCCATTAGCTGTTAAGTGTAACTCGTATAATGTATAATGTATTATATATTATATAAGACACCATAGAAATACTGTAACAAAGTTATACAATGTACATTTATATATCTACTGTATGAATCCCACTTTGCAGAATCACAATCCCGTCTGGATCCATGACCTTTCTTGTGCTGCACTCAAAGCTGGAAGCTGGAAGCCCAGTGCTTTAAGCTCAAAAAACTGAGAACTTGTACTCAAACTCAAAGAGGCGGCTGAGAAATGTGACAGATGCACGGCACGGACATAAAACATGCTTCAAGTTGAAATTAGGTATATACAAGACACAGGGTGTTTCAAAACTAAATACTAAATACTAAATGTTAAATGTATCATGTCATCTATCAGTTTTACTTGGAAAGATGGGAGTGGAGTACACTGCAATTTTCAAAAACACCCTGTAAATAGAGAAGAAAATACAAGATGAAGAAGAAGAAGAAGAAGAAGAAGAAGAAGAGAGGACGTGATGGACACTGAACTATAAAAGTGGAACTTTGAACTACTAATACATATGTCACATGTCGAATTTATAAATGTGAGCAAAATGCACATTGTCCATTGAACATTGAACATTGAACATGTCTTGATTCTACTTCTGATTCTAGTAATTCATTCCCTCCTTTTCTTTGCAACTTTCAACAGTTTGGTGCGGAATAGAAATGAGAAATGAGGCAGGTTTAGCACAAGTTGACTCGAGACTCGAGTCATGAGTATCATTATTCCTGTATTATATTACACATTGTATATTGTACATTGTATTGTATTGTGTTTTATATGTCACTCCGCACTCCATGATGAACAATTTCAAGTTTTATGTAACTTTTCTTATCCTCGGACATCCTGTCACCAAAGTCTCTGTGTCAAACAGCAGCAGCAACAAGGACAATCTAAACAGTAAGAGACGAGGACAAGATACAAAAGTACAAGTAGACAAGTTTTTCCATAACAAGAAATTTTCATTCCGCCTTCTTCTTCTTTTTCTTTTTAGACTGGAGAACGTGATCTTTGAGCTGTAAAACTCATTGTCAGATGGTTGAATAATACTTTTGGGAACATGTTTTTTGTACTTTGTATTTTGTATTGCATAACTTGAGTATAGAGTATAGAGAATACACTATACAATATAAAGGAAAGTAGACATATCTTTTCCTCTTCGTTTTTGCCATGTGTCACAATGAACACAGAGCAAAGGAAAAGAGAACACAGAGTTTCTCGACAAAACACAATGGAGAAAGTGACAAGAGACAGGATATAGATATAAATATAGCTATGTAAATACACTAGGGAAAAGCCAAAGACACGACAAGAAACACCCGGGATGTTTCTCTTCTTCTTTTCACCCAATTCTTGACAGCTCCAAATTCCAAATACTTTTGAATCCGAATCTAAAACCAAACTCTGAATTCTGAAATACACCGTATGGATTCTAAACTTTAAAGTTTAGACAGCTTTTTAAGAGTGCATTGACAATTGACAATGACAATAACAAAGAAAAGGAAGAGAGAATTCAGACTCCAGACTCCAGACTCCAGACTTTCTCAACAAATTGAGAGGAAAAGATAAACTAATAAACTCGGGGCATTTCCTTTCTCCTCCTACATTTTCCAAGCTGTTTCACGTTCATCTCGAATAGAATGGAGAATGGAGAAAGGTCAGTGACTGAATGAGACTGAGACTGAGATTGATATCACTCAATCAAGAAGATGGGTACTTTATTTTCCCCATTTTTTTCTTATACATCAAAAGGTTTTTATTTGTTATGGACACCAGCAATTTGGATAATATTCCATAGACACGATGCAAATCGCTGCATTTTAAATTTTAAATGTATTATAAAAACGTAGACAACTATTTTATTCCTTTGTCAAATGTAAATCACAGAGTTTTTACCATTTACACTGGATTTAAAAAGCTTCTGTTCAACTCGCTTCAACTGGTTTTTGAGAAAGGACTTTTGATGCTGACTGCAACATTCTGTAACCCCTGAAAATACAAATAAAATCTGTATGTGGTGAATCTCATTCTTGAAATTGAGAGGGCGCTAAAGTTGAAGCTTGTAGCTGAAAACTGACAGGGATAAATTTGCCACTCGACGCTCCAGTTCCACAGGATTTCAGGTGGATTCTGGATTCAGTTACTTTATTTTTGAAATTTTAGTGCCAGTTCCATTACATTCTAAATCTTAACTCTAAGCTCTAAACTGATTTTGACAAATACCTTATGGACTGGGAAAAATTGCCTCTTCTCCATCCTTTTCACCTTTTCATCCCACACTAAATTCCACATGTACCATGTACTTTGTACTTTTGTACTCTGTACATTAAAAAAAGAAAGTTGGAGAAGTCTCATCTTATACAATATTACATGTTATGTGTTGTATTTGTATTGTAACCTTTTTTGGATTTTATGTTCAATCCCATATTACTAGACTCGAGTAAAAAAAACAACTTTCTCCACTTTTTCTTTGATTTCCCTTTGAGGCCAAAAATACGTGATACATAATACAAATGCTCAGCTGAGCTTGCTTTCCTCTTGCATCCAGCCACAAATGCACTTTATTTATTTATTTATCTCTGTTTTTTTTGGTGCATTAGACGTTTCCCTTGAAAATTTCACGGTCATCCGACGCTTACAAATGGAAATGAAAACCACGAGAAATGGAGTGGAACGAAGTGTACGTATTACATCGCAAAGAAAATCTAATATGTAACATATTACACATTTTTGGTTATTATTTATTATTTATTTTACTTTATTTCTTCCATGGCTTATGACTTGTGTTTTTTTTGATACAGCTTTTCAGATGTGGTTTGTGTAGATTTTTTGCCCCGTTTGAATTTTGAATTGATGTATAAAATCCATGTATTTTTTACACAATAGCAGACAGACAGAGGAACATCTGGAAATATTTTTTGAATTTCAATATTTCAATTCACCCTCGTGAGATTTTAAGTGGGATAACCGGAATCTTCAATCTGCTTATTGTGTTTACTGGAATATTTTCATATCCAATTTATTGAATTTTTTGGTTTGTGGGGCAATATTAAAAAGTGAACGCATCTATCAAGAAGAAAAACATGGAACTTCCAAATACCAAACAGTCTTCGTTGGAAATTGTGTGAATCAATAATAATCAATAATATGATTCGCATACACTATGTACAGTGTTCACAAGCATTATCAACATAAATATTGAAAAATAGTCAGTCAGACTTGTGAATTGTAAAGTATGAAAAACTAAAAACTAATCCTTTTGTTGTTTTGTTGAACAAATAATGAGCAAAAAAATGAAGCTTTTGTCATAAAAGGAAATCGATTAATATGAACGAATATTGCCACACTTTCTGTTTTCTTTACCGACGTTTCGAGTCTAGAATCTAGAATTTGGAGTGAAAAGTGTGAGAAAATTACAAATTAAGACAAGCTGAACAAGGCTGTGTTTTTTATTTATAATGTGAAACTGTGCTACAATTCCTTACTTTTCCAATTTCATTCCTTTCATCATGCTTGCCTTCAAGTTCAGAGTCAGAGTCAGAGCCAGGCTGAAACTTGGACAGGACAATGACGTTGATTGTCAGGCGATTGGCAGTTGGCGGTTGGGGTTTGTGAGCTTCATTAGAAAAATTAGACAAAACAAAGAAATACATTTAGAATTTAGAAAGTAGAGAGACAGGTGGACTCGAAACTCACCATCAATGTATTTGTTCTCAACTGTTACCTGTTACATTCAACGTCCAACTTTGTGTCAGAATTGTGCAATATTTGTGGAAATTTGTACAAATTATGCATCAGAATTTAGGTAGAAAACAAAGCGCTCCAAGTTTTGACACTTGATATTTGATTACAAGCTAATAATAATAATCTATTATTATCATAATTCATAATTATATCTTCAATCATTATTACTATGTTCTACTCTAAGCTGGAGAAAGTCAAGCGTATATTTTCATACTGTGTTACATTAAATTATTGAAATTATTATTTACCTACCTTTTTATACAAAAATAGCTTACAGAACTACAAGAGCGTGTGTACAATGTAAATATTTTTGTAGTTGTATAATTTTTCGATAAATTCATGTATTTAAAAGGATTCTATCTTTAGAAATAAGATAAAAATAGTCAATTCTCAATTCACAGTGAGTTCAAAAATATTACAAAGAATTTGCCTACCTAATATTTCGTAATGTCTTCAAAAGTTGTTATTCATGTTGAATGTTGAATGTTGAGTAATCGAGTAATTGAGTAATTGAATGAGACATGTGGGAAATTTTTAGATGCCCAAACTTTTGAATACAGAACCTGTTATCTAACCTAAACATATGTAAAGTCTACAGTCTACACACATAACAGAGGGACACGGTTCATGCTTCATGCTTCATGGTGCATGATTTCTTTGGAAATTGAAAGGAGCGTTCAAACTTATGTGTTTGTGTTTGCACTGGATTTTTTCAGGTTTGGAGTTTGGGACTTTCACCTCAGATCCAAGCACCTACGAATATCTGTACAAAGTAAAAACCGCATCACACAAATCACAAATCCTCACAGTTCACAATACACAATGCATATTAGAGTAAATGGTCTGTGGAAAGAGTAAAGAAGAAAAGCTAGCTTTCTCTGGTACCTATAGAATTTTGTGGCCCTCAGCAAGTTCAATCGGATTAAATTTAACTTTGTAAGCTTGTGTAACCAAGAGTTGTGTAAGCTTAAGCTACCATTTACTATTTACTGTTCACCGTTCACCGTTGGCTTCCCTGAATTTCCCTGAATAACCACTGTTTTGTTTACTCTATTTATTTTTAATGGTTATCCATTTGTGCATAGGACAAATTGGAAAAGTAGATGGTAGGTAGTTCTGATATTAGCTTTACTACAGCACCTCCTTTCAACTTCCGGATGTTTATTTTGTATGTAGAATCTAGAGCAGAATTTATTTTCCCAAATTGGGTTTTAAAAATTCATTCAATTTCATTCAATTCTCGTTAATAATAATCCCGACCCACACACATACATATTCTTTATTATTTATGTAACCGATTGAATTTCCGAGAATTTCCTGGAAGGTTGAAAAAAAAGCTGGGAATTTGGAGGTCTGGAATTTTGAGGGGGCTCCACAGTGCACTTGTTACAGTGACAAAGTTGTGAAAAGATGTGGGCTGTGGCTTTGGATTTGGGTTTGGAATGCCTCGTGCCATATTATGAATTTACTTGGCCATAAATTCTTTTACTCAATTTGACATTATGTCCAATTTTGTGGTTTATACATTTAATGTTCAGTGTATTTTTATTTTTATTTTCATATCCAAATAATATACATGTATAAAAATGTGGAAACGACAAGTTTTGACTTTTGACGTTTGACTTTTGACGAGAAATTGAGAAATGGATACAGAGAAAATCCATAAGTTTTTTTTTTGGAAAAGTGCTTTTACATGAAGAAAGTTCGTCGTTCCGTCGTCCTTCGGCTTTCATCGTCCTCCTGCTGCCAATAAATCAGAGGAGAAAGTTGAGAAGGTGCAATTTTTTTAAAAAATGTACAGAGCCGATCTACGATCTACTTACTACGTACAACGTACAACATGAATCATAAATGTGTCATAAAAATACTAGCACGTGGAGCTAGAGGAGCAAATGATTATATTACAATACATAATACAAAATACAAATACATATAAAATACTGTACATTTTAGGACCATTTTAGGATTTAGTAATGCACTTTTTCCCTCGTTTGACTCCAATTCGCAGTGCCTCAAAAAGATGGTGATTAGAGGTTAAAAACCTATGGAAAGGTAACGTAAAAATTTTTAAATGAAAAGCATGTTTAATGTTTAGCCACTTGTGCAAAATATCTATCTATTCATATAAAATACGTAATATAAAATACACAAAGTCAAAAGTGGTCAGTAGCTGATTCTGAGTAAACAGTAAACACCCGCATTTGTTTATCATCTAAATCTTTAAAAATCTGATACAGGAACAACAGTTTAAACTCCCTGGTTCCCTCATGTCGTGTTTGTAATGCCTTTATAACGTGTAAGATACCACACAACCAAACACAACTCAACACAACAAAGCTTAGCAAACAAACAAATTCCTTTTAAAAATTTATTTTATACTTGTTAAGAATCACGTTGAAGTATTTACATTTTACACGCAGGTCTGGAAAATCCAATGTCCAAAGTCCACCAATGTGCTCGCCATAAACAACATAGCTGTAAAAAATGCAGCAGTTTTAAAATGTGCATGTTCAAAGTCGAAGGCTTATGTATATAAAAAGTTTGAATTCAATGAGAGAAAAGGGTAAAAATATATTTATTATTTATGCAAGTATTTTCATGTCACTTTGTAAAGTGTAAAGTTGTAATTGGTGCATTTTTGCATAAACCCCTCATAAAAATACAATTTGTGCCAATAAATTAACTAAAGTATAAAGAATAAAATAGAGGGAAAAGAGGAAAGCGTGGAAAGTGTAAAAGTCAACAGTCAACACTCGACTTGTAAAATTTCACTTTCCTTCATGGTTAAATGTTTATAAATACATGTGCAATGGTTTATGGTATTAAATGGTAAGGTTATTTTTAATTTTTGTTTCAGCTTTTAGAATGGATGTGGAAATACAACGTGGACAATAAAAATAAAACTATTGTATTTTACGACAGTGCACACAAATATTTCAATGGTATTTTACTACAGAATATTTTCCTGCAGTTTATTCTGGCTCTTGATCTTGTGAGCTTGTATGTGTTCATAAATTCATAAAAGGCCTTAAATAAATACTTTGTATTTGAAATTCAGCATTTGAACAATCCGCAACATTTTATTGCTATTTTCTTTGCATTTTGAATAAATTTTTCTCGGACAGCTAAAGCACTATAACCAAAAACCAAGAATATGATTTACAACATTAGACTTTAGAAATTTGGATTCTTTGCATGTAGACCATGATGTGAAATGTGTTTGAAATCTAGAAATGATTTGTGGTTAATTATTTCATGTAACGTGTAAGCTTTTGGATTTGCATCGGTATCGGTATTTGATATTGGATATTGAAGAACTCGTATTGAATATTGAATATTTTATCTTTTTCATACATCTTTCGATATAGACGTAGCGGAAAGAGGAGAGAGAATTTAAAATATGCACTTGATAAACTTTCATTTGGGTAGTTGAGACTTGAGAAGCAAATTTGGCTTCCAACTCCAACTAATTTCCATAATAGTGAAACTATGACTTGTGAGTCGTCCGAGAAATGATTTATGACATTCCATTTTATACACTTGACACACTCTCTTCTCACTAATGCTAAAATGCTAATACTAATACTAATACTTTGTCTCTGAAATATTAAATGCGATATGGTTTTTGAGATATCAAATGTTAATTTCCCGGTCTTCCAATATGTGTGTGTGTGTGTTTAAATTCCATTGGATGCTCCTCAGATATTTTACCATGTAAATGCTAAATACATACACGATCTGGTCTGCCGTTTTTATATAATCTAGACTCGAAAACCTTGGTCGCAGACTGGAGACTGAAACTGGAGACACATGGAATTTCTCCATCTTTTCCATGTATTACACGCTACACGCTACATTAAAGTATAACTAAATTTTCTCTTCTTTTCTGCTTTTGGTTTTCCCTCTCATCCTTTTTTCATCATTTGGGATGTGGATCTGGATGTGGAGCAGATTCTGATGAGCTACTGGAATGTAAAATAGGAATGGAGAGCGGAAAATGAAGAACCGAGAACGGGGAATGGATATTTTTCTGTACGCCTGAGGTCGGAACTGTGAACATGTAAAATATTGCCGAGGTCAAGTATGAAAAAGAAACTCTAGAGTTTAGAAGTCTAGAGCCTGGAGTCTACATTGACATTGGCAAGCTGCATCTAGTATCCAGTATCTAGCATCTAGTGTGCACTTGATATTTATGTATGCAAACTGTATACTGTACAATATATCATGTCAATTATCCATTATCCATTATACGCAAGAAAACGGATAATGGGTGGAAAGTAAAAATCAAGGGGACTGAAACATAAAACATAAATTACAACAAGAGCCGCTTGACTCTCTTCCAATCCAATCTCATCCATATGCACACTTGCACTAACTCTAGACTCTAGTCTTTAGACTTTAGACTTTTGACTGTGGAACTCTGGATTCTGGATGAGACGGATAATGATGATAAGGTGTTTTATAAGGACTCTTGGGTAAAATGACACATGTTCTTTCAAATTTGAAATTGAGAATTGAGAATGTCTGCACTTTAATATCCACCACGGACTGTATAATATTATGTTCTTGTGTATTTTTATTTTTAGTTTTGTTACACATGATTATATTTTATATGCATAATATATGCTCAAAGCTCAAAGCTCAATTTTCAACATCCAAAATAGGAGATTCTGAAATAGCCGTGCATCTTGCATATTCAATATGTTTCTAGAAAATAGTTACACTTACACTTATTTCTCTTTCAATTTTCTTGTAACTTTAGTAATTGGAAGAAGACAGAGACAGAGAATCCATTTACAATAAAAATGATCATAATTATTATATTCAAGCTTCTTTTTTTACGTCTGACGCAAAAACCAAGTCTCAACTAAAATACAAGTAAGTTTTCAAATAACAATAATAATAATATAACAAAACCCCAAAACGTCCGTTGCCCATTGCCCTTTTCTGCAGTTTACTCTCCAATTTTAGCTTTTTATTCATAGTAATATATGTTTTCCATAGATGCATGGATGTAGAATTATAACCCGAGGATGAAAATAATAACAGGCATATAATAAAAATAGAAATAATAATAATAATAATGTGCAGTATATTTACAACTCAAGTCGTATTTTCGTATTTGGGAGTTTTGAGTTTGTTCATTCTGAACTCTGTATTCTGTATTCTGTCTTTTGATGGAGGAGGGAGACAAGTGTTTTTAAATGATTATGTGAGACCGTTAAAAATAATCAGATGTGAGATGGACGGCTAAGGCGGAAAATGGGTTTACATTTACTACATAATAAACTCTATTCGCTATTCTCTATTCACTACCACTTTTTATGCCTTTCTCTTTCCTTTTTGCTTACTCGTCTAGACTCTAGTCTATAGAATGTAGACTGTACTTTTTCATTCCTTTCCTGATCCACTGGAATATTCAAATTATGTTTGAAGCCCCAAGCTTCAAGCCATTCCAAGCCAGTCGCAATGACAAGATGACAATGGTAATATCAATGGACAATGAGGAACAAGTGAAAGAAAAACGGCGTGGATTTGAGTTCATTTCCCTCGTAATACGAGCAGAGCCTTTCATAACATTAAAAAGTGACATATTTCCCATTCCTTTCCCATTTCCTCCTTCAAAAAATCCAACATCCAACATCCAACTACCCGTTGAATGTTTGTAAAAGCCCAGAGCCCAGAACTCAGGCTTTCTGCATTCTCCATTCTCCACGTACTTGTAATTGGGTTGCGTTGGCTTGAGTTGAGTTGGTCGGATATGAACTTGTATTATATATTATATTATATAGTGTATATTTTGCATGTAGATAAAACTAGTCATGAGGCAAATAGATTTAAGCCACAAAATGACTCAAGTTCTCATACATCTTTTCTCTTACCCGATCCAATGACGTTCAATTTGTGTGTATTTTATGTGCGCTCTATTTCTTTTCCTCCCTTCTCATCAGCCAGAGCGTCTAGCTTCTAGTTTCTAGCTTCTATAGTGTCTAGAGCATAGAGCATAGAATTTAGAAACTATGTGGTATTTATGTACTAGTGGAAACTGGAATGTCTCAACAAGAGTTTCTATGAGAAAGGAAATGCTTTCACTCCCTTTTCGTTCCACTTTCTACTTTCTCCTCTCAACGTCTTTTACTGTTCGCTAATGGATGTTTGAGTGTGTACAGTGTACAAGAAAGAGATATAAGGAGAAGAGGGGAACAAGGCTAAAGACAGAAGAAGAAACAGAAACAAAAACAGAATAAAATGCACTGAGAATTGGGAATACTGGCGTTTGTGTCTGACTTGGACTGGACTTGGACTTGGACTTGGTGTTAGCTTTGTTAGTGTGAGCATTGAGCATTGAACATTGAGCAGACAAGATACAAGACACAAGATAAACATGGCTTGCCCTAAAATAAAATAAAAATAAGAAAATGAAAAACAAGATGAGAAAATGGACCAAAGACCGAAGACGAGCATTTGAGGATTGAGCATATTTTTGCCCTACTCTAAGTATGCACTCTATTCTGTATACTTTTTACTCCGTATTTTGTATTTCGTACTTTGTACTTTGTACAGTAGTTTTTATTTCTTTTGGAGGAGGGAGGAGAAAAAACTTGACTCATTTACTCATTGTGTGAATGAACTGAATAGAGGAGATGGAGACGCAAAAAACCGCAAAAACCGCTACAACCCAGAATCTAGAGCCCAGACAACATTACGCTTCAAAAGAATACCAAGAACCCAGCAAAAGTGGAGAACTGTATAGTGTATAATGTATAGAATACAGAATGTAGAAGCGTTGAATTTAACTCCATTCTCGACTGATATTACATCATTGTTTTATTATTGTTCTGTCTCTCATCTCTTCTTCTGTCTACTGTCTACTGTCTACTTCTTTTGTTGCTTTATTCCCTCTTAGGATTTTACACACAATAAACCTTGTACAAATAATAATGCTACAACGCGGGCCCAACTACCACAATTCACAATTCTAATATCTTACTCATAATAGTAAAAAGTCGGAGGGTCGTAGTAAAATGCAAGGACATAAGGACTATCTACACTGTATACTGTATAGTGTACATTGCGCCCAAGAATGAAAGCTAAACTATACTCATAATATAACTTAAACCAGGACCAACACTAAGACTACAACTACAAACCACAACTAATCACTCAAACGATAAAAAAAAGGAAAACTGTTGTCCTTTCCTCCACCAATTCCAATTCCAATTCTACTGAAGTTCCAGTTCAACGACAAGTACAAGTACAATGACAATTACATGTATTTTCTTCTCCCTGTACTGATACTCATATTCCTCCTGCTTAATAATATTAGTAAGATACTCATTTTATTTCTTGCTATATCTACAATCTACATTCTACATGTACAATGTACATTGTACATGGATTTTGTGCGTCATCTACTTCCATTTTTTTGCTTGTCATTCTCTTTTACTCTGTTTGTCTGTTGTCGGTTGCTGTTATCTGTCTGTCTTTCTTTCGGTGTTCCATGTTCCATGTCTGAGCCTTTCTCATCTTTAGATACATGTGATATGAGAAGGAAATAAAAAGTTGGTACTTGTACATTGTACATCTACGATATACTTTTTGCCTTGGATTGGGATTTTGGGGCAAGGGACAAGAAACGGCTTGTTATCTGTCTCCGCAGTTGTGTGACGTACAACAAACCTTTTTTATACTTTCACTTGTAACTTGTAACAGCAACTACGGCAATGCAGAATGCAGAAAGGAAGGCTGAAATCATGAAGAACTGACCTCATACTTTTTTCTGACTTGTAAAAAGTAAATAGTAAATGTGCCCTTGCACAGAACTTCAGAGTGTCTTCAAAATTCAGAAAACAGAATAAACAAGGAATTTTCTTTGTGGATTTATACATAATACAAAATCGAGACACGAGCCTCAACAGAGTTATCGTTGTGCTCCTTGATCATTGCCGATGGCGCTGGTTTTTTGGAGCTTGTCTTGTTACTTGTTATTTTGCTATTTGGGTCGAATGTAAGATGTAGAATAGCTCAAATTTTTCCAATCAAAATCATGAGCTCTATTTAACCTCGCCAAAAGCCTACATTTAAAAAGTAAAATATAGAGGGCACTTGTACTGGTACTTTGTGTACAATATATTATGCTTCAATCCACAATCCACACTCCACATTCCGAGTCCTATCGTCCATTAAAGGATTTACGTTCCTCCAGTGTGCAATCCAATTCATACGCATTCATCCATTCATCCTGGAAATTGCAACGGGGGTTTGGAGCTCAGAGCTCTGTACAAGTGAGAGCATCAACAACGAAGACGAAGACGAAGACGGGTACAAAGTACAAGTACGTAAGTATGTAAGTGTGTGGAGAAAGCATAATAGGCAAGTGCAAGTTTACTATAGCATCTGCAAATACGTATGTAACTCTGTCAAGGGAGAAAGATGAACGAGACTCGGCGGTGTGATGGCCCGTAGTCTGTTTACATGTTCAATGTTCACTATTCACTATTGAGTGTTCAGTGTTCAGTGTTGGGCCTGTTAGCTCTTGTGTGGAAACCTGGGAGATGAGTGTACAATTGGCTGCTGACTGCTGAGAGTTGAGTTAAACTGAACTGGTGCAATTGGGAGATAAGGAAAATCATGGATCCAGGATTTAGGATTCAGGATTTACTATTTACTCGGAGGCGACAACCTCTCCTTTCTTTAAAGTCTCAACTTTCACTCCTCTCCTCCACATGAGTTTTTGCACAGGATTTTTGCATCAAGAGCATTTTTCTCTGTAGAGTAAAGAAACAGGCAATGCAGTTTATAATTTATAATATTACTCTTTCCCTGATTTTGGATTTTGGATTCGGAAACAAAATCCATGTGCACATATGAACATATGACATATGCACATAATAGTATTAACGATTAATACGGTTACGCTTCACGCTTTTTTGCTTTTGCCTTCTGTTTTCTGTCTGCAGCTGCATTAGACAATTTTTTTGTTGCTCTTTCGAGACATTAAAACCCTCACACACTAGACATTAGACACATCTCCAAACTAAAATCAACATGTTTCTTATTTATTTTTTAATGAAAAGATAAGGAGTAAATAGATTGAGTCCGCTTGAATGTGCAGCTTATTTATTATCTTTTTATTTTATGTTTTATAGCTTAATAAGAATTGCTAGTGGATTGGAGGAAGAAGGACATGGATGTGCAGTGATACTCAATACTCTTGTACTTCTTTAATGTTTTTTATAAACATTCCAACTACCAACTAAATCTTTGTGCAGTATTTGTATGAAATGGAGCATGTATCTACAATGTACAATCTACAATGTATAAGTCTGTTCTGTATTGATATGGATGTTACGTGACCCCAATAATTTCAGCTGCACTGACATAGAACATTAATAGATAAATCGGATGGGTTATGTAAAGTATGAAGCAATTTCCGACTGAGACCAAACGCTTATCATCCTCATCCTCATCTTGATTCTTGGTTCTTGATCGTCCTCGTGGTTCTCATTATGACGGTCATTTGTATGCCGAAAGCGTTGTAGAGAGAAATGAGACTGAAACGGAGAAGAGGCATTTCAAATTTCAAGTTGGAAAGGCAATGGTTTTCCCTATTAAAGTTGCACTCGCAGTAGAAGAACCCAAAGAAATATTGTATACATAATGTACAATATACACTACACTTTTCAGGAGACAGGACTTTATGCTGCATTTCGTCTTCGTCTTACTCCTCCTCCATTGCCACTGGAAACTATATAAAACTATAGTTGATACTTTTTACAGTATGCCTAAAAAGAAATCAATTCATTCAAAGAGCCAAAATATAAGTAAGTCTATACGTGACTGTATTAACAATCTAATGAGACTTGTATGTTGTAAATACGTGACACGTGACCGTGAAATTAAAACATCTTAAAGTGGCCATGTTTAAAAATGTAATGATTATTAAACAGATAATTAACAGAATTCTAAACAAAGTTACTAAACATTCAGTGTACAGTATACAGCTTTGAATTGAGGATTCTCGTGACTCTAAAACGTACAACACTGGTTTTTTTTAATCATCTCAAGACTCAAGATTAAAGATTAAAGACTCAAGACTTTAGATGAAAAATCAAGAGCATGTAAAAAAACTAAAAAAACCTTATAAAAAATAAAAAACCTCAATTTTTAGACGTCTTCTAACTTCATTTACGCAATGATGATCTTAATCTATTTTTACATTTTTCCTCATCCCAAGTTTTTGCTACTTTTTTCCTTCCCTCAAAATTCAATTAAATCCAAAAATATACATTATACATGTTTTCAGGTTTTACGTTTACGTTGAGTAAAGTGTGTATTGTACCATGTACAGGAATTTAAAGCTAAATTGAGTTCTAGTTTCTGTATACATTTTGAATTTTATTATGTACGATGTATGGTGTATGGTGCATGTACTTTGGAGCACGCGTTTTCCTTCTCTTGGGAATTGGGAATTTGAGTTACGTTGATAATTGAATATACGGAAGGCAGAAGGCCAATTCAAAATTCAGAGTCAGAGTCAGAGGCTAGTCTAATTCCAATACGGTATGTTGTACAATGTATAATGTACAGTGTTACACAGAATGAAAACAACCCAATATTGGGAAATTATGGCAAATGAATGAAAATTAAAGAAAATAAGTGGTCATCAATTTTATTCCGTTAATTCTAATTATAATTCTACGTTCCCGCTCACTGTACAATACGCAAGGTATAATATAATAGATATTGCACATGCTACACACAACACACTGCTATTTACTGTAAGTCCCACACCCCACATCCCACGTAAATAAAATAAAATGAAATTACGCTTCAATTGACCACCGGACTCAACTCAGAGTTGATTAATCTACGTGGAAAATTGAATAAAACCATAAAGGAAAGAAACGTTAATGCTTAGCCAATAGTCAGGAGTCAGGAGGTAGCAGCAGCCCAACACAATAAAAAAACATAAAATTCTGATGCATACATGATTTACTAATACAACTACAATAATCAATATCACATTGGTATTTATTTGAATGTGGCTTTGAAAAAAAGGAAAACTTTCTTTACTTTCCTCCTACCTTTTCTCCCATATTATTATTATCTCGGAACAAATAAACTGTCAACGAAGACTATTGTAAGTTTTCTGGAAGCTGAAATTCCTTTTAAAATTAATTTTGAATACATTTTTGGTATTTAGTATTGCATTTAGATAAAGAAGGTAATAGACCTACAAAATTATAATATAAAATATAAGTGTGCTTTGTTCGTACCTTTTCAATGATATCCTATTTTCATAACTACCCTTTGATAATTTTTCCACTTTTAACTTTTGAGAATCAAACTACATGTACAATGTGCAATATACAATACAATGTGCTATGTACGTGGGGCTTAATACTAACGATGGAGTTTGGAGTCTGGAGGATTCTTTTGCTAGGAAGCGAGTTATCTTTGTTCTTTGCTCAAATTTACAGCTGTAACTTGTGAATCGCAACTCGTAACTTGAGCCCTGTAAAAAATTTTATTTTTTCTCTAATAGGGAACCACCAAGCTTCAAGCTTTTTACTTTCTTTTCAAGCTTTATTTAATACAATGCCATGCAAATTCATTGACCCTAATGTAATGCTAGACGTTAGACATTTTAAATAGAAATTAGAATAGAGAATAGAAACGTTTGGATTTCCCTTGATATTCCGAGTTCCGAGTTCATCAGTTACGAATTTGGTTGAAACAGTAGCCACAGTTTAATATAGAATCTAAAATCTAAAATTGCTCGTTTCTGGTTGCTGGGTGCACACTGCACAGTTCAGCTGACACTACACACTGTATACTGTATATGTATTTGATATCCTATGAATTTTTATGGAAAAAATATATAAAACATAGAAAATAGAGAAAATAAAGACATTCAGTCCATTTACGAATTACGAATACTTGGAACTCAGAAGCTGAGCTGAGCTGAGCTTATTTTAATCTTACTTCTCAGATTCTAAATTCTAATAGAATGACTCCATCTTCTTTCTACTTGTTAAAATTAAAACCCCAAGGTTATTTATTCCTTCTCATCTAACATCTAAGTCTTACTTATAAGTATATAGAATATAGAATATAGGCATTATCAGACACAAGACATTTCTCATGTATAAATGCAAGTGGATGTTTGGATGTTATATTATGGAACAATTTATAGATATAAATTTCCACTTTCCCATCTACAACCACTCGCATATACTTTTAAAATCTACAGTCTACAGTGCTACAATTTTTTTAAACACATTTTACATTTTAAATTAAAAAGAGAAACAAACTACCCCATTATTTTAGGTAAGAAGTCTGCCTCATAACCGTCATTGTCAATGATAATTAATTTAAAAACAAGCCC
>JABASP010002841.1:0-17429 GCA_019776565.1 Sminthurinus signatus | reverse complement strand
ATCACATGGCACCTCCTCTTTCACTGCTGTATACATGGATTTGCCTTTTATGTTGTTATACGAGTAATTGAACCTTCCAATAAAGATATTGTCATATCCTACGATTCAGAACTTCGGAGTTTGGTGAGTTTAGAAGCTGACATAATTGTTCCTACTTGGCTCCAGTATGTTTATGTCCAGAGGGTAAACCAAATAATATTTGCATATGATATTATTGCCAAGAAATAAGTAAAATGCATAAAATTATGAATTAGTATTGTATTAATAGTAAATGAATGAATGGAAATCACGCACTATAATTGAGTATGCAAATACGAAATATACTATTTGAATGTATATAGAACTGTTGCGGTATATACAATCGTTATATCGATGAACTACCCATCAAGGATAAAAACTTTAATTATTTACAAACTATTGATGATACTCTGAAGCGGTTATCATGTCCTGATGAGGAGCCTTCCTCAAGTCACTCTCGAATACTTTCCCCTGAAATACAACTACATTTTTATGGTGATATAAAAAACTTTCAAACAGCCTACAACAGGGTTAGATATCAAGCTAAATCACGGAAAATAATAAAAGAACGTATAGAAACGAGTGCTCATACAGGCAGAAATGTGCGTATTTAATCTATTTAATATTTAATTTTAAAATTCCACCTATAATCAAAAATGTTTTACTTTTTTTGAGTTTTCTAATACCTGGTACAAATACAATATACAGTATACATAATATTATGTAGGGTTGTGGAGATGAGATCAGGCAAATATACGATGAGTGTATGGGGAAATGTCTCAGAAATGTTGCACTCTCCTTGGTTTTGGGATTCATACCATTGGTATGTTTTTTGGTTGCTTGGAAGATTGAAAGAAAAAAGCATGCAATATCCTCAGAGGATGAAAATACGATGGAAAAAGAACCAGACACTAACAAATCAAAAGACTCTGATATTGAGAATCAAAATGAAAAAGAAGAAGAAAATAAAAACAGTGACAACGAAACAAAACATTCAGAAGATGAATAACAAGTCATTTTAAATATTATGGGTTATGGGATAGGTCCTTTTATTTTTACATTCTATTTTTCTAAGGTTTTGTTTGTGTTTTGTTATTTTGGAAGCTTTAAAATGTACAATGTACTAAAAGAAACCAGAAAACTAAAAAGCACTGATGAAGAGAAAGCGGGAGAAAGTTTTATGGTGAATAATACATGTGTACATATATTATTTTGTAAACGTAAATGATTTATGTTGACTATAGTGTTAATGATTTTAATTTTTAATTATATTTTTTCTTATGAACGGTAATTTTAACCTATATCGCTTGTCCATTCTAAGAATGTTGCAAAATAAAGACTAAAATGTAATATTATTAATTATTATGCACATCAAAAAATTATCAGGACTTTCACTCAACTCTATGTTGCATATTTTGAATTCAAAAACCGGCATGTCAACTTTTTAATTTTTTTGCACAACACACAACATTTATTTTAATTTTGTGGGTTTTTATTCTTATCTAGTTTAGTATTTAGTACATAATGTTGAATCAAAAACTTTTAAAAGTTGTTAATTTGACTAAACCATTATTTAAAATCTGTACAAATTCATTACACCATCATCATTATAATAGAAACTCTAATTTATTTCATCATGTGCGTTCACATCGTAAAGTTATATCTGTTGGATTACAAAGATATTGCTCATCACAATCAACTTCCCCTGGAGAAAATGACCCAAAAGTTGGTGAGTTACAATATTATAAACAAAAAAGAAAGATTATGAAGTAAATAATGTGTTTCCTATATAATATACATAATACATACTACATAATGTATCAAATATCAAAGGAAATTACTTTTGCACATGTAAATACGTATGTGTGTAAAAAGTACTCATCTATCATTTATAAAAGGAAATCTTTATATTTTTATTAGGTTCATCAAATAAGCAGTGCAATAAATATACTACTCGATCTCATAATTGTGGTGAATTAACAAGAGAAAATCTCAATCAAAAAGTAACTCTTCAAGGTTGGTTGATGCATAAACGTCTACGAGGAATGTTTTTTTGTTTTACAAGACACTTATGGACGAACTCAAGCAATAATTCCATCAGAAGTACGTATAAAATTATGCACAGGCAAAAAAAATTAAAATGATTATGCTTTTTCTTGCCATGATATAATATGCAAAATACAAAGTATGTTTATTTTTAAATCATTGGGAAACTATATACTTCTTAATTTAGAACCAGGATCTTATGGAAATAGTGGATCGTGCTCATTCAGAATCTATCCTAGAAATATCAGGAACTGTTTTATTAAGGCCGGAACGTCAACAGCGAAAAGTAAGAAAATTTTTTATTGTATAATATTATGCTCTTCTAAATGTACTAATAAAAAATTAAAACATGATGATGTATTTAAAATATTATTCTCTATTTTACAATTTATTATTATTTATAGGAACAAACAACAGGTGAAATTGAAATTTCTGTGGATAGTGTAAAAGTTTTAAATGAAGCCAATTCTTTAAGATTTTCAACCAAAGACTTTGTAAAGGTTTGTTATTTTCATTTCTTAGATACATTTTTGTCAATTAATTCTACATTGAACATAACTCAGGTAGTATAAAAGACACTTCCGAGTTAAAGGATAAATTAAATGATTGTTTTTCTATGCTAAAAAGTGTTTTTCCATTTTTGTTTGTTTGTTTATTTATTTAGGTAGATGAAGATTTACGAATGTCCTATCGGTATTTGGACCTTAGATCTAGTGAACTTCAGAGGAGACTCCGGATCAGAGCAAATATAATTAAAAGAATGCGAGATTTTATGCACGAGAATGAATTTGTAGACGTTGAAACTCCAACTCTTTTACGTCGTACTTCAGGAGTAAGAATAAAAAAATGTTATAATATGTGTGTGTGTTGACTATGTTTATTTTATATTGTTTTTCTTTATAGGGTGCTCGTGAATTCCCAGTGGCCACAAAATTTCCTGGATTATTTTATAGTTTAGCTCAATCACCACAAATACTTAAACAATTATTAATGGTTGGAGGATTAGATAGGTAATTTTGGTCATGTATATTACTGATGTATTATTTACTATGAAAAATTCAGGATTTCAAAGTCTTTCTAAAAAAAGAAAATGGTTTTTTTGTTCCTATAATATTATTATGCTCAAATTTATTTATTTATTTTGTTTTGTAGATATTATCAAATTGCTAGATGTTATCGAGATGAAACATCAAGACCTGATCGTCAACCAGAATTTACACAACTTGATATTGAATTATCATTTACAAATAGAGAAAAAGTTATGCAATTAGTTGAAGATTTATTAAAATATGTACTGGAACTCAATCCAGACCCTTTCCCTGTAATGTCATATAAAGAAGCAATGGAAAAATATAAAACAGATAAACCTGATATTGGTGGATTCCTATGGGTTATTGATTTCCCACTTTTTATTACCAAACACGATGGATCATTTGAAGCTGCTCATCATCCATTTACATTACCTGCCAATGTGGATGCAGTGTATGAAAATCCATCAGAGGTACTTGCCTACATTTTTGTTTTTTTAAATTTCTGTCCAACATAGCTTCCTAATTCTAATAAAAATCGGTACTTTTAATAGTATGAATTTTTACCGAAATGTTACCAAATTGTATTTTACCTATTACGTGTTAGCAATGTCGTATTGTGTTAAATTTTAAATCATGCAACCAACAACTAAAAGATTGATATACTTTACATTTTAAATATAGGCCATTGGACTGAGTTATGATTTAGTTTACAAAGGATATGAAATTGGTGGAGGATCAATGCGTATACATAATGGAGCACTACAGAAATATATTTTTGAAAAAGTATTAAATCTTCCTATAGATGATATAACGTACTTAATTCAAGCTTTAGAATCCGGTTGTCCACCTCATGGAGGATTTGCCATAGGTAAGTCTGTTGCATTTTTAATTTTTTGTAAAAATGTGTCGTTAACTGCTGTATACACTGAAATACGTAGTAGAAAACTAGAAATGATAAGTAATGGTACAATATAAGTTAAAACTATTAAAACTTATATTTTAAAATGTGAATATATTCTCTTTTTTTGTTGATAGGTTTAGATAGATTAATTTCCATTTGTACAAATGCGCATTCAATACGTGACGTCATTGCCTTTCCCAAAACTGCAGACGGAAAAGATCCATTAAGTGGAGCACCTAGTAAACTTTCAAATGATGATAAATTGTTTTACCATTTAAAATAATATACTATACGATATTATTATAAATTATAGATAGATTATAGATACAAGGGAAAGTATGAATGATTTTGATTTCTACAACTTTTAATTCAGATAAAGTATTTATTTATTCTTGTAGAATGCTGATTTTAATGTAATTTATTTATTGTGTTATAATTTATCATTTATAACTTCTTCTAAATAGTACACTACTATAATTGCTTATATTTTACTAATCGTTCTTATAACTTGTCATTTCGTTGCATCGTAAGAGGATAACTGCAAACTTATACTCAACTTGTCAAAATCAAAGTCCTATAAAATACAAAAGGTGATACCAAATAAATAACACATCATGTACTGCAATGCATGATGGAACTATCTATTTATAAACTATACACCAAATGCTGTTTACAATATTCGATTAATTTTAAGCTATGTATACAAACTTATTGATCATTCATCACAGCATCACAGGTCACAGGTGATGGGTACACACAAGTTGTCGTCAGATTTGTTGCTATTGTTATAATGATAAATAGAGCCAGGATGTGACTGAAGACTTGCATTATATTAATAATTGAAATTAAATAGTTTATAGTCCAGAATCCAGAACCTCACTTCGGCAGCCGAAGTTCGGCTAGAATTTGCATATACTTGAACTCTTTGATTTTGGTTAGGTAGCTAACTATACTTAAATTACGGGACATGAATACAAATTACATATTGTAGATGAGATAATCTAAAAGTTGAATGCATAGTACATACATAGCATAGGAAAATGCCAAGCCCGAAAGATGGCAAAACTGTAAAGCCTGATACAAAGAATGAAGAACAGAACTCCAAGAAGAAGAAAGGTTGCTGCAAGAAAAATAAGAAAGAAGAAAAAGAAGATGAGCCAAAAGAGAAAAAGAAAAAGGGTTGTTGTAAAAAAGAGAAAAAGGAAGATGAACCAGAGGGGGAAAAGAAAAACAGTGGCTGTTGCCAAAAGAAGAAACAGCCTGAAAAAGATGAAGAGGAACAATCTAGGGTAGATGATGATGAAGGGCCTCATGTACATGTTTGTAATTGTTGTATCTATGTTCGTTTTGGAAGTCGGAAAAATGCACGCACTTCTCGCCATTCTTCTAATAAAAAATGCTGTGATTGCAAGTGCAAATGGAAACAACTCATATGTATAATTACGTGGATTGTTATAGTAAGTTACATGTTATATATGTTATAGTACGTTTTCATGTATACATGTATACATTTATTATATTGTCCTATATACTCTGTTTTTTTCAAGTTCATCATGTTTTACCTACAATATAATGTATTAATTATACATTCTTTATTTTATATTTTCTAGATTGTTTGTTTCATTCTCGGTCTAGTATTCTGTATTGGATATTATGAATTTGTTGAAGTAGTTCTAGATCAACATGACTATATAACTTGGATTATGATAGCTTGTTATATTTGGTTTGTTTTCGCATCCAGTGTATTCTTTCTAATTGTCACGAAATTACAATGTGCAACTCAATGTTGTGTAGCTTGTGTAAGTGAAAAAAGAAACTGCTTTTGCTATTTTTTTCCTAGTATAATGATAATACTATCGTTTACCTACAAAGTTTTACATATTTTACGAGACTTGTAGTACTTACCTGAGCATTTTGCATGCAAAATATCTATTTTCATCCTTTCTTCATATAGAAATTGGTCTGGTTCTTCGTTTTACACATTCCGTTTGGCTGCGTTACATTAGTATTGATATATCTAACTGCGAATCCCACAAGAGAAGAAGCATTCAATGCACATATTTTAGAAACAAAAATGAATGAAGAACATTATTGGCTTGCATATCTCCAACATGAGTATGTACGTATTTTGAGTATAAACAAATTAAAATATCATTATTTTTTCATGTTTAAAATATCTTATATATGCATGTTTATTGTAAAATAAAAAGTAAATGTACCTCGACTGAGTTATATGTATGCATGTATAGGAGTGCTGTTTCACAACCGATGATGGAACTCAGTTTGGCGATCCGCATATAATTGAAACTTGTGAAAAGTATGTAGATACAAGTAGGAAAAAGAACAACTTTTATGATATTGAATTCAATGAAATAGCGGTTCAAGTAAGAATTTCATCAAAATATTTATAAAACACACAGAATATTATGCTTCTCAAAAATGATACCTAAAACAATGATTCCGAAATGTCTTTGATAAGTGTGGATATAAAAATTAACAATATTATATAAAACAATAAGCTAATCATTGAAAATTATTATTTTCAGAGATGTGATTACCTTTTATATGAAATTTATGATGATACAATGACAATGGGTGGAATATTTACGCTAGTTCTTTTAATTATTGGCGTAATACCATTTGTCATCTATACCATGGCATATGTAAAACAGAGGAAAATTGCACCCGAAGATGAAGAAGATAAGGAAAAAGAAGATGAAGAATCCTCAGAAGAAGAAGAAGAAAGAAAAGACAAGAACAAGAAAAAACCTAAACAGGACCATGTTGATGAAAATAATAATAAAAATCAGACGAAAGACAAAGACACTAAACAGAAAAGTCAGAAAGACGATAAGGCAAAGAAAGCTGAAGAAAAACCAAAGAAAAGTAACGATAAAACTAAACAAGAACCTAAGAAAGGTGAACGAAAACAAGATCAAAAACGTGATAAAAAATAGGAAAAACTTGTAAGAACAGTAACTATGTACAAACCCTGATGGTAATAATTTTAGGTTAAGTTAATAGAATTAAATTTCTAAGGTCTTTTCTAATAGTACATATAGTAATTTATTAATATTTAAAATTGTCATCATTGGAGTGCTAAGTTGTGATGAGTATATGTAGAAAACATTTAAAATTTAAACTACAACAAAGTGTTTTTACTTTTGTGCAAATTCTTTAAAATAATTGTAGTGCGTTCTATTATATTCTATACATGAATTTTTATGTTTTATACTTATTTCACTCTGCCTCTTTTACAACTCTCAATAAAAGAGTCTCTCGTTTTTGTGTAGTATACATTTTATGTCAAAAGGTTTGTAAAAAAATTACACCTACACACAACAAGCCTTTTGAAACGAGGATTATTTAGTATAATTTTTTGTCTTTTTTAATCGTTCAAAACACACGAATACATTTATACATACATAATATGTAATAATGAAGTTACATCGATAATCGATAATAATTGATAATTGTACTGGTTTTCTGTTATAAGCTACGTGTAATATATATTATGTATCATGTATACTATACATTATACATATATAACAAAGTTCCTTAATGATAATAAGTAATAATATCATATTTAATTATTACATGAATTATTATTAAATTATTCATAGAACACCACAACATTCAATAATCAATATTGAAAAAAAGAAGAAACTGACTATACCTTATTTATTAACAAACTGGATAACTCCATACTCTCCAGTGTTCATCCAATCATGATTGACTTGACTTAATTTTTCACCTACCCCAGAGGGTAACCCAGAGACACAATCAGCTTTTAGAGTTCTTAAAGCAATTAATGGAGCAGGATTAAAGCCTCGTAAAGATTTGTTAAATGGGGTATCAAACTCCCATGCAATATCACCGATTAATTTCCTATAATTTAAGTCTCCCTTAAAAATTAGTAGAGATTTTTGGCTGAGTTCAGTGTAAAGAGATGGATCAGTGTCTTTCATTTCATCATAAGAATGAGGATATGTCCAGAATTCATTTTCAATTACTACAAACCTGAAAAAACAACAACAAAATAAAATTGGTAATGATATAATATTATTAATAGTCAATTTTCTATGAAATAAAAAATGCATAACATTTTATCTCTTGAAAGAATTTTTAAAGATATTTCAACATGGTATTGTTTGGAAAAAACTGTACAGTTTCTAAACAAGAAACTCCGTTACTTAAAAATGTATTATAGTTTTACTGTTTGCACATTCTTAAAATACCTCAAATGATTATCACAGTATACAGTATAAACACACTATAGGAGTAACTATAAGAGTTATTCTTATGTTATGTATTCTGTGACTATATTATGAGTACATATTTATGCATTGTGTATTCTGCATATAAATACTATATTTTATATTTTTTCATGCGTATTCTTTTGCAACTTTCATCATAATATAATACATACTAACAGTATAAAGACATTATACATTAAGAGTATCATACATATTATACATGTACAAAATAAATAATGACAATAAGAATACTAATTATTATTATTTACCGGCCAGTTTTTACAAGATTCATCCATTTCTTTCCTAGAGAGCTGAGCACAGGTTTATCAGATAAAGATGACATGGTTTTAAGAAGCCAATGGAAATCGTTGACAAGTACATCCGAAATGAACCATGGTTGAGCTTTTGTATAAAATTCAATTCGATCAGCTAACCTACTTTCCAGTAAAGCATCAGCTAGGCATAAATCCGTGAAAAGTTCAAATCCGGAATTATCTAAGATGATTGCAATACTTTGTTGATGGTTATTAGTTACATTGGCGTTAAGTGCATCCAAAATGTTGGGAGTATCGTCAACCAAGAGTTTTTCACGGAGAGAATCTAATTGTTCAACAATATCACCAGTTTGTGCATTGCTATCTCCTTGAGAGATACTCAAGTCACAACGGTTACCCCATAAACTCACATAAAGTAAAGTTTGTACTAATCGATTATTAACTTCAGAAGACTGGATGAAGGAGCCCAACACAGATGCAGAGTCCGCACATTCATAAAAGGCTTCTTCTTTTTGTTTCAAAAATGGATCATAAGTTTGAAGATATTGAGTAGATTTAAATGCTTCATTCATTCTATGATACATGTAGCACTCGACATGGAGCCATGGACCAACATACCAACGAACATCTTCCACTTTCCCATCAAAATATTGATTTGCTATTTGATCTAAATGAGCATTCCACACTTTGGATGATGTGTACTCGAGTGGTTTATTAGTGACCATCTCATTTTTCAATTTAGCTAAAGCACCAACAACTTCTTTTACTTCATCTCTTGCGGCCTAGATCCATGAATAAAAAATAAAATATGTATAAAACATGTAAATATATAAAATATTATATAATTTTTTATAGTTAATGAATCATTAATGAGTAACATGAAAAAGATGTTATAAAACGAATTAACTATGAAATAATCAAAATCATATTGTATTTGCTGATTTACCTGTCCTAATTTTTCACCAATTTCATTTTTATCCCGTGAAAGTTGGTCAATGACTTTGGTCAATATCACAGGTAGACGATATCCAATCGTCTTGTACCCAAACCCTCTGAAATTACCAAATTATAGTATAGATTAATACATTATTCATCCCTTAAAATAGCTAAATACATCCAATAATCATATATAACAAAGAAACAAAACGTCTATATAACTATATAAACTACTATAAAAAAAAGTTATAACATATTTGCATACTATAAAGTATATAAGAGCTGTTGCTAACCAGACTTTTGGTTTAGATGTGCAGTAATTTACATATTACATGTATGTATACATATACATATATATAATGATCCACATGATCATGGTAAAAACGACTTTAAAATATGCAAATGAAGACGGACTTGTGTATAAAATAATATATTATTATTGTATTAAAATATATACTTACTTTTTGTACTTTGCACATAATGGTTGATTCAGTGGATAAAATTCATCGATGATGCAGGCGATTGGACTTGAAGTTTCATGAATAGGATTATTATTATTGTTATTGGACATTTTATTTTAACTTTTGGTGACTTGTACAAATGATGAACGTATAAGTACCACAGTGTACTGTGTATGCTACTTAAATGATTTAAAACTTTAAACTATCTATAAATACCTAACACTTACTTACTTGCTATTTACATGCGAGTATTCCAGTCCTCTGATTTTTGCTCTTTGCACATTTTGTGCGATCGATTTTGTTTCAAAATTGATGTGCAACTTTTTTGTCTCTCATTTTATGGGGTGAATAGAGACAAAGCTTTGAAAATCAAACGTTTCATCAGTGCTTCTTTTTTTTACTTGTTTTTCTCCAGTAAATAAATACCACGATGTTATATATTATTATTACAGTATACAGTTTCTTTTACTGTGTTGTGTGTATTTATACTTTTATTATGGTTGGAAAAAATTATTTTATTTCCATCAAATAATATATTATTATAGAAGTATAGGCATACTTGTGCATATTATTATTATACTGTTATCAGCGAACCAGACACTTTAATTAAAACACAACGGGAGGTATTTTTTTCTGTATATATATCTATACATGTACAGAATTTTTTTCTTAAAGGTATTTTGGCCAAATTGAGACATTGCATATACGTCGTAATAATATGTACTCTATATATTCTAGAGAAAGAGTCTTTCCATTACTAGTGAAAAATAAAAGCTACAAGTATACTTTTAACATTAAAACTTGAAACCTTGTCTTCAATATATTGCTATTGTAATATATTATGACAGAGTTTTAAAAATATCACGAAAAGTAATTTTTAATTAACAAAGTCACTAATCCTTATACATACCTCTATATTCTATATACAATGGGACTTTCTTATCAGTGGTTTATTCTTTTTACTTTTTCTCTTGTCCAAATAAGTCAAAAATTGATTCTCTCCAGCAGTAGTTTTCGTCCAAAAAAACTATATAAGTACATACAGTCACTATAATAATATTATTTTATTTTACTCCAGCCGAATAACTAAGACTGAAAAGGTACTGATAAGATCTTTTAAAATTATTATTAAAAAGAGAGAGAAGTATATCAGCGACACAGAATGCAGACTATATTATACGGATTGCAAATTGTAACTTTTAATAACTATCCATACACGTAAATTAAATCGACATCTCTCTGATATGCATATTTGAAATTGTGCTTGTGTGACTCATATAATATACATATGAGTATATATATATGGATATTATACATAAAACCCAATGCCCAGCTTTTGGGGGAAATATAATAATATAATATTTTCCGGGGACATCATGTTTTTATCACGTGGCTGTTTTTTTTGGGATTTGGGAGGACAGATTCTATTTAAGGATATTATATGTAAAATGGAAAATATTGTCATTTGCATTAACCATTTTATTTCATTTTCTCTCCCTCTCTCTTCTTTAGTGGTTGTCACTAAATTTAAGGATGCCAACGACAAAGAAATCAGTTGACTACAACAGTGATTCCAGTGAAGAGTTTTTTGAGCAAACAGTTTCACTCCCGTCATTTATTGACCCTTTATTTTTGCTATATCATCCTCAGACATCATCGTCCCTACCTCCACAGTCTCCCCTGACCGGGATATTTGAAACTGAACACACTAATCAAAATAATAACAGTAGTTTAAATCCAGATAATTTTAATCACAACCAACAACATCAACAACAGCAAGGAATAATAGCAAGTCAGGCAGTCAGTAGTAGTAGTAGTACGTTGAGTCCAGTAGACACAACAACAACAAGCTTAAACATGAAGAGTCCAATAGTATTGAATACTAGTTCTTTGTCTATTACTCCAGTGCATTTCCCTTCCAGTCCTTCCACTGTTTCTTCTAGTTTGAATCAAGAAAATAGAATAAATAATAATAATATAACACTACAACCAACATTAGCTGGTACAATTGTTAATAATAATAATAACAACAACAACAATAGTGGGAGTGGAAGAGATAATATCTGGTCAAATCAAGAGCAACAACAATTATTATCAATGACTGGTCATCATCAATATGAACATCAGATTGATCAACAACAGCAACAACAAATATCAAATATGAATTCAAGTGACGATAGAAATTCTCCACCTAATTCACCGAGTGAACCTCAATCAAAGAAAGCTTTTATAATGGAGAATATCAATGAAGATTCGGAAATGTCAGACCCATGTCCAGATTCTACAGCATCTGATCGTCCAAATTCTAATAATTCAACGAATTACACGATGAACAATACAGGTCAGTTTTTTAATACTTTTCCTAGTTTCTAATCATTTTATTGTTTTTGAATTTTTTTTCTACGATTTCCTTTGCTTTTCTTAATATTCATAATTCTCTCTGTACGCTTTCAATCAATATAATCCCATTGGAAGCTCATTTTACTATACTTTACAATAATCACAATTTTCATTAGTTTAAAAATATCTCTTTTGTATTCAGTTTTCATCATAAATTATAAACATATCTGTAGATGCAAACTCAGGGCATGAAATACGGTTTTTGATTTGTTTCATATGTATCAGAATATCATAAAATCCTAAAAGGAATTTCAATTAGCAATGGTCATTCAGCAGCAGATACGAGATCATTTTATAATCAAGTACATATAGTACATAGTACATACATGATTATTTCTCATGCATAAAGCTAGTAACTTTTCTTTGTTAGTGTATAAATATATTTTGTAAGCATTATTTTGTATGTAATAATAGGGGATTCTATGTGACTGAATTGAATAGTATATGTTTAGTAATATCATATGAGAGCAGTTTCTTCAACTATTAATATGCATCCATATTTGATTATGTACGATATCATGTGTGTAGTCTTAGATTTATATTATTACAATAAAACTGCTATTTATGTACAGAACATTGTATATTTTTTATACATTTTTGTTTTTGGAAACAAGAATTGGAAAAAGGTTCAAGATATAATATTAATTTGAAATATTCTCGTTATCTTTTCAATACTTTTTTCTCTCTCTCTCTACCTACCTCTCAGTTTCTTATCTTTTAAAATTTACATAGACGTGGGCCCTTCAGAACCCCAGTAGCACAGAGAGAGAGAAAGAGAGAAAGAGACCAATAGAAACAATTTAAAATCTACAGTGACAGAGTATTAATTTCGTAGTTCGAAATACATCAGTATGAATATGGCAGCATGTTATGGAGTATACTAAAAACTATAAGCATGTTACTTTTTCTCCTATAAAATTCTCTTTATTTCCCTCTACACATATGACTATAGCACTAAAATCCAGGTATAAATAGTGCTATACTAACTGACTAGAAGCATACAACATACAACTAATAGCTAATACAATAAGTATAATGTTCACACTGCTTATTTTGTACATATATGTATACAATATACATATTACACATACACATGTACTTACATGGTCGAAAGAGAGGTCTCATGTCTTTAGTCTTTAAAAGTAAAAATGTATATAAATTTAGTTGCCTTTGTCTTAAGTATGTACTCCATTTCTACATGTACTATAGTTTCTCCATCAGTTTTACATGGCTCCTTTTAGATTCTTGTAGTATAATATTCTAAAGTTGTCCAGTTCGGACAAATTTGAATAGCCACACAGAATTTATATCTTGTTATTATGTATCAACTGAAACATGTACTTGCATATGTATGTAGTCACAGTGAGCTGTTTCCAGTCTGACTTGTTGGATATTAATGATTAAGGGAGGAAGGTATAGGTAGACTATAGAGTTTTTTGTATAAAATAAACAAGAAAAAAATTTGTTAACTTGATGAAGTTCCATTATTTCTTAAGGGTTTTTCTTTTTTTTCAACTGAAAAAGTTTTGAACTGTACTAATTTTTTCCTTCAGCTCATAAGTCATGTATATGCATTTTCTTTGTTAAATATGCTAGAAAAAAGGTAGCAACAGGCTTTGGTGTTTTCTCTGTCATAAGCTATAATACATATGAGAACACTGTATGTAGGATGTAGGAACTACATGAATTGACAATAATTCAAAATATAGTTGTAGTGTTTTTGACAACTTTTGTTTGTTTGTTTATTTATGAAAATTATGTATTTTTTTATACATAGGTCAAACAAATGCTGTACAATATTCTACTGGAACTGTGGGTAGTATAGGTGAAGATGATGTTGATATGGCATGTTCATTTATGCAGAGAAATCCTCCTCTTCCTTCTTTACCTTATAATCGTCAAGCATATTCCTTTCAATCTCAACCACCACACATGCAGATTTCTCAGATTTCACAACAAAATTATTTTGGATATTCAGCTCAACAACAACAGCAACAACAGTCTATTAATACAAATGCTAATACTAGTAGTAGTAATAATAATAATCAGCAATCCCAATTTGGATCGTTTTTCAACATTAATTCAAGTTGGCAACAACAACAACAACAGCAACATGAAAATTTAAGGGGTCGAAGTTATCATAACTTTCATAACATGGAAGATGTTGAAAAAGAAAAAATATCTACACAACAACAGCAGCATCCTCCTCCTCCTCCTCCATCTTCTACGTCTTCTTCTCATGCCTTCCAAAATAGTCATTCACATAATGTGGTGCCTTACGAGCGTTTTATGAGCCAACATCCACATCCATATCATCATCATCATCATCATCATCATCATAATCGTCATGGACAGGCCCTTCCTCATATGCAACAACGACAAATTAATTTCAACCAGCAACAACAACAACAACACCAACCTGAATTGAATTCTATTGAAACTATGGATATAAAACCACTTATTTCACCTCCAGCAGTAGTACCATTATTCAGTGATGGATATCCTGGAGGTCTTGAACATCTTTATAAAGAAATCCCAGTAGAATGTCAAAAGTTACTTACACCTTCTGATGTTCCAGAGAATGCTCGTTTTCGAGGTTATTTTACAGTATGTGAATTACTTCAATTGAAAAGACTGATTTTACAACGTCATCAACGTGGTCCGTCTGGATTCACACATACAGCTCTGTCAACAGCAGAAGAAGCTAGACAAGCAGCAATACGGGCTGAAAATATCAAGAAATTTAATAGTAATACATTGTCTAATAATAGTAACAACAACAACAATAATAATAATAACAGTATTAGTAGTAGTACTAATACTACAGCAAAGGTTAGTACGAGTTCTGAAGTTGAAGGGACAGCTAATCAAGTTAAAGGAGCATTAGATATCTTAAATGATGAAGATGATCAGTTTTTACCTCAAGAACTATCACAACAACAGCAACCTTTATCATCATCTCAAGAACAACAACGTGCTGGTAATCAACAGCAACAATTAGAATCCTGGTCAACTCGAGAGATTCCAAATATTCAAAGTAGTAGTAATTGTAGTGTTCGTAGTAGTAGTTGTAGTAGTACAACGGATATAAATTCCCATGGTAGTCCTTATTCTCCAGTTTTAACTATTGATGAACGTCCACAACAACATTTGTACAATCAACAACAACAACCAATGTCACATCATGCTTCTTTGCAACAACAGCAACAACAACAAAATCGAAGATCACTACCTCATCTTACCCCAATGCCATTAGACCGAGAAGGACGAGAACATATCAGTGTCACTCCAGATATCAAATATTTAGGCCGTCTATCAACAACACCATCACCACCTGCTCCTGCTAATCCACTTCCACCATCTTATAGAACATCAACTTTGGTTTTCAAGCTACTTCAAATTGGAAATTACAACTTCCGCTCTTTTTCTGATGAACCTAATAAACTTAAAGTTCAATTCAATGCACAGTAAGTTTTTTATAAGACAATATTTTATATTACTAGATATTACTTATATTGTTACTATAAGTTATATTTTATATACATACTGAATACTTATAGTTTATGTATACCTATAAAATATGCATGATTTGAAATTCAGAACATTATATATTATATACACATGCATAAAGCATAATAATGATAATATACTTTTCTACTACTATATATCTTGTGAGTGCATTTTAATTTTTGTGAAAATATATGTAATTTTCGTATGTGTTTTGTGTATATCTACAGGAAATTAAGTTATGAGTGTCAACTACCACATGAGTATCATTTGCCACAAGACCTTCCAAGAGGACAAAAAACACCTCTACGAAAAATCTTGGTTATTGAAATAGGCTTTGAACAAATTAGTAGAATGCGATTTCAAAAAGATACTAGAAAAGTAAGTCTTTTTTTCCTTCTCCTTTTATTTGTCGGTTTTTGCAGTGTTTTCTGCTTTCAATTTTATATGTCTTTCACAATTTTTCATGTATTATATTTCATATTTCATCCAAATGAAAAATTCACTAAAATACTAAATATGCTATAACTATAAATACTCTACTGTAGCATGCATACTACGCACTACACAGAATCGTAATTTTAAATTATATGTATAATATATAAAAATATTAGCAAGGAATCACTTCATATTCATATACCTAATATATTGGTTATATATTTCAGATGGAACTTCGAGTGGATGGTAAACCATTATTGAATTGTCAGTACCTTCCATTAGAAGAATCCGCAACTGTAAATCAACAGCCCTCATTATCACAGGAAGACCAAATGCTTTTAGAACACATTTCGAATCAACAACTTCAACTGGGTGTTTATCACAATGTAAGACAACAATTTCTCAAAATACATGATTATTTAAAAAGTATTTGTATCAAACTATTTCAGTATAGACATTTATCCATATAATATGTACCTATCAAAAATATTTACACTTGCAAATTTTCGTGAACTATCTATGGAATACATTAGGATTTAGGATGAAGAGGAGGTGTAATTATTAGGTTACCCCATATCATAATTTATTTATAATTCTAAAATCTAATTTTTTGGTATATTATTTTTAAAATTTCAGGTTCATTTTCTTAATGAAAGACTGGTTCAACAACTCGAAAACCAATTTCGTGATCATCCGCGTTTTCGTCATTTGATTTCTGAGTCTGAGCATACAAGACAGTAAGAAAAGATATAATGACAATAAAAAAACGTTTTACACATATTATATATATATAAAATTCAATAACAATAAACTTTTTTTGTATAATATATTTGGTATAAAGTTTATATATGCTATATATTCTTCGGAAAATTATGTCTCTACTGTAGAGATACATAATATATAATCTAAATGCTATGTATACTGTGTGTATTACGTTGTATATATATATCTTATATATATTTATTTATAGCATGATGATGATTGTTTTTCAAAAACATAAAATATATATTACATCTGTAGTTATTTTCGTTTTTCTGTTAAATCCTATTCGATACTTTATATAATATATAAGTGCTATGCATTGTTTTTCCTGGTATTAGTATTCGTTTGTATTATATATATATATATATTATATTCCTATATATATATATATATATATA
>JABASP010002840.1:0-17435 GCA_019776565.1 Sminthurinus signatus | reverse complement strand
GGGAAAATATTTTGAGAGGTTGTACTAGAGACCAAAAGGAACGATATGACGGGTTCCTGGCTTAAATTTTCGAAAGTCGTGTTTTTTTCGGTCTCTCTACTGTAGAGTGTACTTCTTACAGTACATTATATACGCATTGAAAGATAGAAACCAGATCAGATCCAAAGGAAGAAGAGAGAAAAAAATATATGGGAGAGAGAACCTTGCCCTTCGCTACAACATTGTATGGTGTATGGTACATGTGTCAAAGATACGACTTCATGTACACGCATCATACAGTATGTACAATGTACATTGTACAAGGTACACATGCATAAAATTCTGAGGTTTTTATTCCTTGGTCCAACGGATGGACGTTTTTTTTTTCTTCACTGGTTTCGTTTTTAAGGTCTGAGACTGGATTTTGACACGGATGAAATTTATGTTGTGTGCCCAAGCAACTACAAACAGTAGAAAACGACCAAGACGACGACGAACAAGAAGAAGAAGAAGAAGAAGAAGAGTAAATATATAAAGAATGTAGAGAAAAGACTGCACGATGCTCCGTGCTCACTAGACACAGCCATAGACACAGACACGCAGCTTAGAACTTGTAGAAGCTAGAAGCAAAGAACGAACAACAAACAACAAAATTTCATGGTCCGTTGTAAAGTTCAGTTTTTCATGTACGTGTACCTTGTCTAGCTTATACACTTACTAAAGAGTTAAGAGTACTCTCAAGTTGTGTAATTACTTGAGTATACGGAGTGAAAAAGGCACAGAATATTATTATTTCACACTTGAGTTGTATCGAAAAGACTAGGAAAATGATGACGGTGGTGAAGAATATGATGATGATGATGAGGCTCTTGTCTTGATGTCTTGTGTTGTCTGTTGAGATAAAGCTCAACGAACGATTCGATTCGTATTTGACTTTGAATTTGAGTTGGTCGGTTACAGATTTTGCAATAAAATTTAAATGTAATAAAATTATATTATGTACATAGTTCATAGTTCATCGGCAACGGGCGATAGGCGATAGGTGATGCACAACATGTGTTAAAAGAACTCAAAGTGATGCAAATAACAAGAAATCTTGTTATTTATGCTGTTGGGAGTGAAATTTGATAATCGTAATCGTAATAGTAATAGTAGTACTCGAGTCTGTCTAAAGTGGTAATAATAATACTGCTAATTAATGCGAAATCTTGAAATCGAGTTATGGACATGAAGGTTTTTTTCTTTATTTTTTTTGGTTGATGATCTTAAGACTCAACGATGAACCCAATATTTCTCCAGGCACCTTGTTGTTGTCGGTTGTAAAAAAAAATATGAAAAGATATACCTATACAATTAACCAGAGACCAGAGATCTGTTTTATTTCCTTTCATCTTCAAGTATGTTCAAGTACATATTTAATAGTGATAGTGGATGGTTAATGGTGATGATGATACTTTGCAGTCCCCATCAATGAAAGAAAATGATATACAAACAGGTATTTAGTTAATGTATGCAATTTATCAATATCGATATCATCAGTATTCAGGGCTTAGACCGTAGGTAAATAAACTTGATTAGTTTCCATCTTTCTCTCTCTCACTCTCTCTCACAATTTCTATTCATCCATGGACAAAAGATGTACAATTTATATGTTGTACAGTTGAATAGTCATGTAGAAAGAAGAAGTAATTGAATTTTTCATTCAAAAAGAATCCATCATCATCATCACCATGATGATTTTTTTTACAAATCTTGAGGGAATCCATAAATTTACTTGACTACTTTTTTTTTTGAATGACTCCAGTCCCAATTTGCCCTAATTGACAATAATGATAAGTTTTTTCTCCTAGTTTACCATTCCATTCTATATTCTATACTAAGAATGTGGGAGTTTGAACACTGAACAATGGAACCAACTTTTGAGTAACAGTGCATCGAACTCTTTTCGAAATGTAAACTTATGCAAATAATATTATCTATTACTTGCAAACTATTGCAAAATCCGATCTATAAAGAGGTATAAATATCTGTTTTTTATCACGTTGTTTGTTTGTGAAATTTTATACTATTGACTTCTGACTCCTGATGTTTAGTCACAAGCATGTATACAATGTACATATGCATACGGTCAAGAATCAGTAATATCATATTTCACCTATTTTCAAATCCTTCTTTGAGTTTTTTTTGATTGACGTGCCCTACACCAAAATGTAGATAGAAAATAGAAAATATGACAAAGGGAAAAAATCTATCAGCTTCTGACTTTTGACAAATGATTATTATGTACATTTTTTTCAAGTTTCAAGGCATATTATCCTAAATGGTGAAATTGAGAAAGTTATATGTTATTTACTTATTCCATTTGTAATTCCAATTCCAAGTTGTTAGACAAACTACAAACTACAAGCTCACGTTAAGATAGTTGTACAGTTGTCTTGGTTAGGCTTTCATGTACATCTTATGTACTGTACAGAGTACAGAGTAAATGCAGTGTGGATTTTTATATGCACACCTATTACAATATTATGCTTTCCAATTATTATTCAAGTTCACTATCCTCTCCATCTAATTAGTAGAATACTTGGTACACAGTGAAGGTTGTTCAATGAAGAATAAATAAAAGCTGTGAGGAAGAAAAAAAAAGTTATAGTGTTATTATCACCACACCAGTACATAATACAATAATAATATAATAATAGTCTCTAATAATAATAATAGAACAGGTTCACCAGTCAATAAATATTGACAGAGAGCCATATGCCAAAAAAAATTAAATGTGAAATGTTAAATAAATTGCCAGCTGATGAAAGATGAAGCTCAAGAAAAATTATGAAGGAAATGTAGGTAGAAGAGAGTGAAAATTTAATTGAATCTAATCAGAGTCGATAAAGTGCACGTAAAAATTACTCATAATAGTAATAGTAATAATAATACACTTTCAACGTCCGATTCAATTATATTCTTTTTGGATCTCTATCAGTACAGTAAAAGAGAGCATCGAATATCGAACAAGTGAAGCGAGAAATACCTATTAAAAATAAGTATTGCTGCTGATTTTCGGAACACTTTTCTGTACAATCTGCATAATTTGTAGTGCACACATGTGTGTATGTATTTATATATAATGTATAATGTGGTACAAAAAAAGTAAACAAACTACAACAAATCTTGACGACAAGCTGATCTTCAACTTTATCTTTAATCTACATTCATGTGTATTATTTGTACAAGTTAAGAGCACATGCAGTCATACTCTGGTTTTCTTTTCCTATCCTAACATAAATGAAGATGGTGATGACGATTGTATGATGTGACGATGTCTATGACTATGACTATGACAATAAAAGCGATAACAATAACGACCAAGTTTTTTTCCGCTTCAACTTTAATTTGTTTTCCAATGAGCATATTAGCTACAAGTAAAAGTTAGCAGTACATTTAGTACAATTTCACATTGAATGACTTTGCAAAATCCTCATAATAATAATAATAATATAGTTAGTAAAAAAATTTTTTATACCAGATGAAAATGCAGATATTTTTTTCCTGATAGGCAGAGATAAACAAAAGTACAGGAATGAAAATGAAAGCCAATAAACTACTACTTACTTTTGCAACTTTTGGTGACTACTTTTCAATGTCCACAGTCAACAGTCAACACACTATAATACACTAGACTTTGCATTGTGCCAGTGTGCATAAAAATATTATAGTGTTGGCAGTATAAAACAGAACGGAGATTTCTTATTATTTATTATCACTTCACTTTTACCTTTGGCTCAGATTCTGTGTTTGCTTTGTTGTGGATTGTGGATTGTGGAACCCAAGTCAGTGAGTACTGAGTACAGGCTACAAATTACAAAAGACAAGGCTGATGCTTGATTCTTGATGCTCATGTTCATGATAAAGTACTCTTAGATAGCTTTCTGAGAATCATACATTACACTTTACAGTTGTATTGATTTATGAGGACATTTGAATGAATCCTCATGGGACCAAAAGAGAAATGAAAAGTATTCAATTTCAATATTTAAAAAAAAATTAAAAGGGAGTATACAAAAAACTGTTACCTCTGTTTCTGTTTCTATTTTGTGATTGAGTTGAGAAAAGTACATTAGGAATATTGGAGTAATAGGTAATAATAGATAATGGCTATATGCCGTATTGTTTTCCTTGCCTAGGCAAAAAAATAATCAACTTGATAATGATATTAAAAAGGGAAATTGAAACTAGATACTACACCACTTTTGTGTGTATTTAATAGTTACTCGTATCCGCTAAAAATTAAAAATTATTGATCTTTATAATTTGCAATTCGTGGAATAATTTGTTTAAAGTTTGGATAAATTTGATTGAGCCCGTGAAGTACCAACAACGAATTACGAACAAATGAGCAGGAAAAGTTGGAAAGGAAAAGGAATCAATGACCGATAATTTAATATTTTCTGTTTTCTGTTACTATGACTTAATTTAAATTTATTGATTTGTCTTTCACTACTGAACATTCAAAAGGCATCAAAGTCAAAGTCAACGTTGTGAACTGTTATGCAATATGTAATGTTTGTAGTGTGTACATTGTACACAATACAAATATCTGTATTCGTTCCCATGGCCGAATTTATGAGATTAAATTTCTTGATTGTGATTGGATTTTTTTTTGCATTCAGTATTCAGCATTCAGCCATTAAATTTTTACTTGTCCTGGCTTTACTTACTTGACCTTGACTCTTGTGCACTCCCCTCCACTCGTCCAGTCAAGAGAAAACAAACAAACAAACAGGGTTGAAGTTGGAGTTGGAATTGAAATGAGAAATGCAACAATTGTATAACACACAACATGAACATGAACATTAATACGTATCACCAAGCAATCAAATGAAACCATAATATGAAATATGAATTAGACTGCCATAACATAAAAGTCTAATCTAATAAGTGTAATATTTGCAATCTACATTCAATATTCATTGTCCTTGTATAACAAACAAAGAAATGTGTATGCATATAATACATCAAGTACAGGTTATACCTAATACATGTGTATATTATCATTGGTCATTGGTAATGAGTTAAACTGGAGTTCAGAGGATAATAAATATATACATAATATTCTGCCTATTGTACATTATTATGGACTGTGATGAACTGTACTCTGTATTTCTTACCAGTGGAATTTTATTGTGTGTTAAAAGTTAAAACAGTGCAAGTCCTCTGTGGAATGTAAAAAAATTTGCAAAAGGTACAGTATAATATATTGTACGGTACACAATCATTTTTTATTGTTATTTCGTTAGATTTGATATTGGCAATAAAATAAAAAATCTGAAATTAACAGGTGAAAAAACTCTTTGGGTTTTGAGTGTATTACACTATTCCACACTACAGTCTACACTCTACACACGCAACAGTATAAAATATTATCAAAGAAATTGTTTTCTAGCAGTAACATTTTTTTTTGAAACAGCATTAGCATTTGACTTTGACAGAAGGAGAGAAATGACACATGCTGAATAAAAGAGAGATAGAGAGAAGTAGCAGGAAGAGGACAAATGTAAGACAAGTAAAAAAGCAGTAGGAGAAAACAAGCATAAAGTTTTAACCGTGTAAAATTTCAAGTCTTTACATTTTAAGTATATTTTACAGGTATAACGTATACATAATGCTGTGTCTCTGCTCTCTACTTTCCATTCGGAATTTCCACGTTAGATAATATTTTACTTCCTTTTTTTTCGCGCTTGATACTTGAATGCTTGATGCTTGATACTTGTCAGACTATGAAGACTTGTGATTTTCTTGTTGGCAGTCATTCACACCGGCAGCGGTTCCATACTATGAGTATGTAAACTGTAGTGATGAATATATTTCAACTTTGAAGGAATTTGCACACCGTAGAACACAAAGATTTTTCCATATTTGGCAGTGTATAGTGTGGAGTGTATACTGTATACTGATAACAGATGAAAAGGGAAGATGAGATGAGCCGAAGAAAAAATTGTATTGTTTGCCATTTGCCGTATGTACATATATATATACGCACAATTCTTGTAATGTTGTGTAGATGAAATCTACGTTCTTTTTATTCCTGTTGGTATTGTATTTTTGCTATTGTGGAATACAGAAAGAAAGATTCGTGTCTCAAGTCTCAAGTCTCAAGAGAGTCTCTCATAGTTTTATATGTACTCTTGATTTTGGACTCTCATTTCTCAATCTGTGGTCTGTTGCGTATTGTATCATTCCATATCATTGAATCACTTCTATTACTATACTACCATTCCGTTTTGCATGTTGCATGGTGCATGGTACATGGAACAAGTAAAAAAAAGAGGGAAAGATGTAAAATAAAAAATATATATTTTACACCTTATTATGTTCAACAAACCTGGCTGGTACTATTATCTATATTATTATATTATTTAGCGAGTCCTTTGACTCGTTCGATCTGTGGATGTGAAAAAAGAAGAAAGGAAAGAAAGAGAGTCACCTGTTCTATGTTCACTTGTTCAATGTTCACGATCGTCTTCGTTGTCTCTCACTAATGTATCTTCAAAGGTTTTTTCCTCATTAATAATATCCCTGCAAGGTTAATATTCCCAGAATATGTTTCATAAAGTCAGGTGTCAAATCTATAATGATCATGGTGCTCTCATGTGTTTGTGGAGTGAAATGTATGAAATGTAAATGTGTTTAAGTGCCTTTGAAAAATAATATCATATGCAAATTTTTCTCTACAGTCTAAACTCTAAACACGACCACTAGACTGTGAGCGATATAAGTATGTAGTATTGTTGTAGTACTTTACAAGTTGTACGTTGATCATTATACATTATACATTGTTGATAATACTACACCATAAGTGAATCAACACTAATAACAACACCATCAAGCCAGAGCAAGGAAAAGATGTGTGTAGAAAAAAGAAAAAAGAAACAAGTTTTTGATCTTTCTTTCTTTCTTTCATTCTTGGTTTGGCTTTGGCGTTTTGAGTTTTATTATTATTGTACATTGTATAAGTCTTGTGTCTTGTATTTAAGAGCCGTCCACTTTTCATTATTTTCTATGAAGCACAATATACAACATATTAGAGCGTATGTAAATGTGGATGTGTATACAAATCCAAATTCACTTGTCTAAATGCCTACAGCTCAAAAGTACTACACAAAACTTAAATGCAGGCTTTTTCTCAATACATGCTCAATACATAATTTGGTAAGACATTTAAAGACTTTGCAAATATTTTTGCACATTAAATTATATATTATATACTATGGAATATGGACTGTGACTAGATGTTTAACCTTGTCATGGTCAGAGTTAAGAGTCAGGCAGAAAAATGTCATATGTTTTTAGTTTTAAACACAGCCCACCTGCATCACTGTATCTAAAAAGTACAAATAAGAATAATTACCCTGCTTTTTCAATTGAGCATTGGACATTTGTGCATGTCACAATATCGTGAGTATTGGTACAAATCGATATCGATGTACAAGTTAAGTGCCAATGAAAGTGTAATACATATGCATGTAGATGAATGTTGAGAAATCCAGCCTTCTAAAGGGAAAAGTTTTGAATTGTGTCCCAAAGAATGGGTAGAGGAAAACCTGAATGAGACACAACTTATCGCTAATACTAGATGTTAGATACAAGATGTAAATTAGTATGTAGGAATTCCGATTTGGAATAAATATATTCCTACTTGATATGTGCATAAATAATGAGGATTTCGGTCTGTTGTGTCTAGTCTCTATAGCTTTTTTCTCTGTTGTCAAGTTAATGTATGCATCTACAATCTACACATTATATTTACAGCCAATGCACTGTACATAATTCTAGTCTAGTGATTGATTATGGATTAGGGTGAATAAATATGGAAGATGAAAGGATATTGAGTATTGAGAGTATTGAGTATTGACGAGCTGCATGTATTACCTACATCCTACATACTGTACAAATTTAAAAATTTGTGGGGTCGTTGGAATATGAGGACACACAGATTATCACAGATCACAAAAACAGATTCAAGTTTGTGGCATGTGGTCCATCTTTTTATCATTATCATTATCATGATCAATATTCTATCACACCACAGTCATCATGTGTACACTCTTAATTTTTAATCACAGTACTGTATGAAGACTTCAAACTTCAAAGGTGATTGTTGATCGTTGATCGTTGATTGTCGATCTTGATCTTGATGAGGAATCCATCATCTGAAAGGGAAAAAAAACTCTCAAATCTCAAATCTAATCGAATTTGCAAATTGACGCCATGAGAAATAGGACAATTTAGCACTTGAGTAAAAGAGAAAAATACTTGTGTATTCATATCAGCATTCCATAGGACATGGACGTCTGAATTTTCTCCCGCAATGCTTGATGCTGGGATGCGTATGATGGATATGATATGATGTGAGAGAGATTGATCGTGCATTTATATGATCATGATCATGACTTATCTGTATGTGTGTGTGTTATGTTTGTGTTAAATGTTACGCCGTGTTCTCTTTAGTGTTTACACGCGTAATGGGAAAATTGCTCATTATAATGATTAGCATACAATTATTATTACCATGCCGCATCAAATTAATTCGATTTTAAATAATAATGATGATAATAATAAAAACATATGTAGACTTGTGTATAGAATATGGAATATGGAAATGGTACTTGATGGTCGGATACTATTCATAATGCTTGGCTTAGTTGACTGGTTGGTTGGTTTGGGTCGTGGATATTTACGATGATAATCACGATAATTTTTCATGTCCTACATTTAAAATTTAAATTTTTTGTTGAGGTATGAGCAAACTAGACTCTTGACTCTATAGACTCTAGACTCTTTGATTGTGAGATGAAGTGACATGTGTACAGGAGTGGCACCGCCGCGAGTTCCAAACCGACAATCGCCACGATATTGTCTTAGTACGTATGTACCCTCCACCATGTACAGAAAGCATAGCCCAAAGATCTGAAATCTGCAACACACGTACTCACAACTTTTGGAAAACACTTGTCTCTCATCTTAATTAGTACATGTTATTTTGAACAAGTAAAAGTAAAAATGTCTTACGTACGACCGCAATGGGATTTTTTTTAATTACTTAGATCAAAAAATAAAAATATAATGTTGTTTTTTGGCTATCAAACCTACAAGCAAACTGAAACTTCTTACGAAACAAAAATATCAGATTGTATTGTACATGAATTTGAAAGTGCATAAATTGCTCCTACAAGTGTCACATGGTGACATTTGAAAGTCGGAAATCTAATTATACGTGTCATGTGATCATGATACAATTTTGTTTTTGAGTTTTCTTATTAGTGTAATATACTCAATACTCAATGTTCAAACCAAGTGAAATATGGTAAAACATTTTAAAAATATTCATGTATGATCCATCATCATGATTGATGATTTTTTGCACCAGAGTTGTCATGAATTGAAAACCGATGTTTTTTTAATTTGCATAACACGTATCTTGTCTGTAGCTTGTATCTTGTCTCTTTGATTCTACAAAATGTGAATCTCACAACACTTTACAACCCACGTCGCATTTCACGTAAGCGTAAGCCACAAAACATAATAAGTGGCGGTCATACAAAATACAGAATAAAAGTACAAGTATTCTTGTAATATGTAAATTTTGTATAAGAATGGACTTTTTTTAATATTGTTAAAAAATGATCATAATTTTTTGGTGAAAGAAGTAGTGTGGTATTGTTGTAAATAGTGAATACACGCATGTGAAAACTCGTGTAAAATACATAGTCATGGAAAAGATTGTGTGAAAAATCCCCAACGCTCAAATTATTTGTATTCTTCAAGTTTGGTGGAATTTGTGAAAACTAGTGCTGTATCTTCAAAAACTTCTAGATTCATATGTACAATTACATCTTGTTATCATATTTTTCTCCACAATTGTTCACCATATTTTTCTTTTTCATAAGAATGATTATTCTTATTATTTCTTTTGAGCCCAAACTTCTATAGTAATAGTAAGTGGTCAGTCTGATAGACTGGGAGAAAAATAACACAGAGGTTACGTATACAGTATACAATCTAAAGAGCCAAGAGCGCTTTAGTATCCAACCAAAAGATTTTTTTTTTTAGTAAAATAAGATATCATGTCATAGTATTTGTAAGCCTTCCGTGCAAATAAGCATTAGCTTTATATGTGTTGTGTATTGTATAAAAAAATAAATACATTTTCTTAATACATCCTACTTGTGCGTAAATAATATGATATGATTTGATGCGAGTTCAAAAGATTTTCTTGTTTTCACACAAAAGTTGACGATTCTGTTATATTCTGGCTTAATTTGGAGTCATCATGATTATCCTCAATTCTCAATGCAAAAAATAAGATAACAGTTGACTACATTTAATATTAATATGATATAAACAGTCATTTCTCCCTTTTCAAGTTTTTCAAGAATAAAGTAAATGTTGTCTAAAGTGCATGTCATACTTTTATGACTTTTATTGGACTCTGAGAAATGATGGAATGTAATGTAATGGAAACGACACCGTTCGTGCTCACTTTGTTATGAATATGAACATAATATTTTTTCATTTATTTAAAATGTACAATTTTCCTCTCTTTTTTTTGTCCCTTTTTTCATCTGCTGGTTTCATATCCATCACTAGAACTCAAAACTAAGAACTCAAGAAGCGTTGAGAATCACCTGGTTTGTCTTTGGTTTTCGACGTTTTAATGGTGAAGCAAATTATGATGTGTGCATACTGCATATATTTGTATGAGACTACGAAAGAGAGAGAGAGGCAAAGGATAAAGTATAAAGTAGTAGGTGGAAAACTTTTGCTGGTTCTGGTTCTGGTTGTTCCATCAAATATAAAATTAACTATGCACATAAACCCTAAACGTTAAACATCAAGTTCGAGCATAAGGGTCTACAGTCCACAGGATAATTGTATGAAATGTGGAAAAAAAACCACAGAAAATTCAGTTTCCTCATAACACATAATATTATGACGCAGTAGTTTGTACAAAGTTGGCTGTTTTACCTCCATTATTATTGTAATAATCATACCAGTAGAATGTAAAATGTTCTTATAATACAATTATTATCCGTGGTTGTGTGTAAAATTTAAATGTACGGAACGAGTACACAGTGCACAGTACACGCTGGACAAGTAGTAAGAGGAGGAAAGCAGGAGAGAGAGACAGGCAGAACCACAGCAGGTGCGATGCATAAATCCGAAGAGGAACTTGCAACTACTGGAAAAAAAGCTCCTATAATAATAATAATAGTAATAATAATGATCACAGAGGACAGATAGTAAAGATGCATGACAGCATGGCACTCTCTGCTCCTCAAAGCTTCTCATGTTATACTGGTAAAAATGTATCGCATAAAGTGGTATAGCTAATCATATAGATTTTTGTCTGTGTATTCACAGGCCCATTATGTATACATTTTATACACGTAACATGGTACATATGTATATGTACTTTTGAAAAAAGAAAAAAGCAAAAGGTAAAACATCCATCCATTGTATTGTTCTGTAGTTCTGGTTTGGTTTGGTTTGGTTCTGGTAATTGAAGTCTTCCATTTGTTTTCTACAAATAATGCATTTATGTATCTTTCCCACGGACTAATGATTCTACTTCCGTTCTCACCCTCGCTCACTGACTCTTTTCGACTTTGACTTTGCCCCTCTCCTATCCCTTCATTCTGGTTCTGGTCCTAGTTCTTGTTCTTCCACTGGTACTGACACTGGCTTTCGTACTGGTACTAGTGATGGTGATGGTATTGGTCTCGGCACTCGCTAGCACTTTATTCTGCCTTTTGGTTTGTCAGTATATACCATGAAAGAAGTAGACGAATCAAAAAAGAGTTGGTTAAATATTATATTATATTATATAGTAAAACCCCAACTCAGAATCAGACAGATAGAATAATACCATAGAAGAATAGGATGAATCCAAAGAGTCATCACCATCACCTCTGCATGGGAAACGAGCATAAAGCCGGAACGACTTGATTGTCGATAAGAAAATAGAAGCAGCAGCAGGTCCTCTGTCCGTCTATCTCCATCTCATTTTGTACGAAAAGCTTCTGTAGTTTTAGGCATGTGTGTGTAATGTGTATTATGTATTGTGTATGTATGAGAAGATCCCTCAAAATGCTAATCCTCTACTTTGAGTGTAATATGTTGTGTGTAATGTGTTCACTATAGACTATGCGCTTCGCTCTCACCACTCGCTACCTGTCGTTTTGTGTACACATGAGTTTCACGAAACTCGTACTTCTCGTACTTTGTACTTAATACGTAATCCATATACATGTATAAAAGGACAGATCCAGATACGTGTATTTTATAATCGTACTTCTTCGTGCATTTACTTAGTGAAAGAAAAAGTTGAAGTTTTTTTTTTTTGTTATTTTCGCCCTATTGTTTGCATTCGTGAATCATGGTAATAGTGAGTAGTGAGCATACATTTTTTATCTGCCGTACATACATAATACATATTACACATTTACATTTACATGTATGGACGAGAAAAGCTGAGAGGATGAGTAAAAATGGGTCTCTGTGAAACCATGAGTAAGATAGTGAATAATAGATACATAAGCAGAAAGAATGACAAAAAAAAGGGATTTTCGATAAGGTGTGTTGATTTTGTAGCTCAGCAGACCAGCATTATTCGTAATTAATGTTTTTTTTTCTTGCATATATTATTTAGTAGCACAAAAAGTATGAAAATTATGAATGTGAATGAATAGTTCTTATTCTTTTTTTTACGTTATGAGTCATTTTTTCTATTTTTTTTTGAAAATTGAAAGGAAATGAATGGGGCAAAACAAAAAAAAAGCTTGATGATTCAACAGACTGACATAAAGTTGTAAAAATGATGCCATCTTTGCGTGTTAAACATTTATACATATAGTCTAAAGCCGTTTCTCTCTCTCTCTCTCTATGGGTCAGATAAAAGAAGCTCAGAGGATCTGAAACTAGAAGCACAAAATTAAATAAAAGACCAAACAGCGAAAGGAAATACACATGCTGATTTATATAATTGCACTTACTTGATAGAACCTAACAATTGTCTGGAATATCTATGTTGTTTTGTAATAAATTTTCTAAAAGAGGATTGTGTATTTGTGTTTATTGTTGTGTTTGTATATCATCAAACAACAATATTATGAAATACTGACAATTAGTTATAGATGGCTAACAAAGATAACTGAATTCAAATCTGAAGTTGAGCAAATAGAACTATTACTTCATTTTAAAGTTGGTAGTATACGTGGTCATGGTTTTCAACTTTTAGATGAATAAAGCATCAATAAAATATCCTAGTAGAGGAAGTTCATAAAACAAAGAGGATGGATGGATGATGGAGACTTGGAACTTTAATGGTGTAGGAAATGAGTTGATATAAAGTTTAATGTGAATACATGAGGAATGACATGCATATGTAAGTCGGCTTGCAGATTTATGGTTAATAGTTTTCTTTCTTTCTTACAGCATACAGTGTAATGGGTGAAAAACTCTATATGAATGTATTGTACTTTTTATGATTCCTGCTAGCACCATCATTAGCCATAAAGTTGTGGATAGTTTTGAATACTTTTATTTGTACAAAGGTGAATATTATTATTATATTGTTTGCATTCTTTATTGTTTCTGTACTAGTACCACAATCCAAAATTGTGGTTAGCTCTACGTATTATTTTGGGTTTGTTCCTTCCTGTTTATGTATGGTATCTTTTTGATAATATCATTCAGGATATGGTCTCATACACCGTACATCAACGATTGTTATGTAATCTGCAAAATTTGAAGCATCCAAAGGGTAAAGGTGTGATCACTGATCACAGTATTAGGAATTTTTTAAGGTTTCAAAAACTCAATCCTCAGTTTTTGTCCTCTCAACTCTCAAATTTCATGTGAACACAAGGTCAGTTAAATTTGAAATCTGCTCATGGATTGACAAATGATTTCAAACTCCTATTCACGATTGAGGTTTCTTGAAGAGGAAGAAAAATGTCTCCGGGCAAATGCAATTTCTTCTATAATTACTATTACTGTAATTGTAATTTTGTGTATACTTTAGGCAAATTATAATGCTGTGTAATGTGTACATTGTTCAGCTGCACACATGATTTAAAAGCAATCTGAGGTTAAATCATACCTGTAAAGCTTGTAGTTTTATAGCTATTGTAAACAATGTGTAATGGGGTGTTTAAATCTTACCGGTACTTTGAAAATGTAGGGTATATTATGAAGGCTCTTCTTTTTCTTTATGAGTTTGGTCTAGAGGGAAAACATTTGCATAAAATATTGAGGAACATTCTGAGCATCTCATCATTCAATCATATGCAACCCATTAACATTCTGGTTTTTGCAGCACATGAGCAATTTTTACATGTCATTTGGCTTGTGGTATATTGTCGCATCCTTTTTTACTAGCATTTTTACTTGTTATTTTTCTTAATCTTTTCCTACTGTGACTTTATAATTTTTTTAAATATATTAATACATTTACAAATTACAAATTTTTTTAACTAATCATGATGATTTTTTGTTCTTTTTTATTCCATGTTCTTCCTCCTCCGGATGGATTTTGATGTCAACTCACTGTACAAATTGATCTACCTTTTTTTCAATGGAATGGAATGGATTTATTATGTCAACTTTATTTGGAATTACAGGTACGAATTAATTATTTTTGCACAGTTAAATTATGTTTAACTATCTTAGATCAATGGACAAAATTGATGGCATATTATAGAATTTCAACCCTCCACTGAACAAGGCTTTCATTTCATTTTCGGCCTCATAGCAACTATCCGTATTCATCTTTTTCCTGTTCATATTGTAGTTCGTTTCATTGAAAAATTCTTTTCATACTCATAAGAAACTGTGGGTTATTCAACTAGTAAATGAATTTAATGGAATTTTATGAATGAATACAAATATTACTGTGTGCAAGTTTTAAGGCTTGGTTTGTGTACACTATACACTATACAATATTTTAAAATATATATGCTTGGTTTCATATACTTTTGAAACTTGTAACTTTCTAAGATACGAGTTTATTGTGCTTTTTTGATAGTGAGGTTTATGTCACATTCGCATTTCCTTGGTGTAGTAGTGCAATATAAAAATTGCAATCACCCTCCTCGTCATTTACATTTACATGCATATTGCAGAAAAAGAAATGCCAAAGTCATTGTCATTGCAATCTACGAGTTAGAGGTTGAGGTACAAGTGAAAGAAATGAAATGTATTCTACTCTGTACTTTGTAAATACAATGCAATAAATATTGAAGAATATAATAACAACAAGTTTGTCGCACAAGTGTACAATTAGCTCAAGCGGTACATGATGTGCAGTATTGTGTTGTGTTGTATTGTATTGCTGTGATCCATTGTTGATGGTAGTCTTGGTTTCAACTCATAAGTTTTTCAGTTGTGTAGAGTGTAGAATGTAGATTCATATGTAAATGGGAATGATGTACCAGCTTTGAGTATTGAGTATTGAGTATGATGTATGATTTGGACAAGTATGTAAATTATTTGTATTTTATTGTATTGTATTGTATTTTCCTTGGCTAGATGTTCCGTTACAAATCAAACAATATCTAGTATAATTGACTCACTGACCAATTTCAATTGTAAAAATTATTGTTATTACTTATTACTGCCCAGATACTAGACACTAGATACTAGATACATAACTGGAAACTGGAAGTATACATATTTACAATAGAAAGGTTTCTTTATTATCTTTATCTGATGTACATATGATATTTTGCTCGTGGCAAAGCACGAGCACGAGTGACAACACATAAAGTACACAGAAAATGCACAGGACAACAAAAACAACAACAATAATGTTTAATGGTTAGTGAGGCAGAATAGTGGTTGTAACTGCAATGTTTTAGATGTAATCAAAAAGAATAATGGAAGTATGGAAATGGGATTTCAATTTCAAATTTAATTTTACATAAATTTATGTGCTCGTTCCATTTCGATTCTGTGATAAATGATAAATAATGTTATTATTATTATCGTTTGAAAAAACTGCTGAAATTTTCTCCTTCTCTAAACTTAATATGTTTATATATGTACATTTTGTTAATATTGTTGCTCCACCTGTTTGTTTTCTGTTCCCAGTTCTCAATTCTCAATTCTCAGTTCTCAGTAATGGATATTATTTTGCTACATTTAATATTATTATCATTGTTTTATCTAACCCTATAAAAAGTCTTTTAAAGCTCTATGCACACACATGCGTGTAATATGTAATATGTTTGTGCATTTGATGTAAAATATATGAAAAAGATGCATTAAAAGTTTGAGCCAAAGTCAAAGTCAAAGTCATAGTCATAAAATATCCTACACTCAACAATTATGGTTGGAATGAAATTACATACAACTATTTCTACCACTGCACAGGTTAAATAATAATTATTTTGTGGTGGGTTATAGTGACAGAAACTTGTGGCAAATGTCATCAAGTGAAACAGTATAAAATACAATCTGTATCATGTATAAGGTATTATTATATATCCAAATCAATAGGTATCCGTGTGAGTGCATTGTTTCTATGTCACGTGGAATTGACAACAACAATTCCAAGAAATTCTAATAGATCATCATCAGTTTTATTCTCTTTACTTATTATTATGATTGGTAAAACTGAATTCGATTAAGCATTAAGAATAAGGAATAAATGAGTAGGTGTATCCTTCTGACTCATTTTGGAAATGAGCAAATAATTTTTTTCAACTGTAGAAAGTATTAAGTACAAATCACGAATCTCAGGGCAGTATAGACTGTCTAGAAAGGAATCCATACAGAAAATTAGTTTTGTTATATTCATCACGTGCCCAGTTGTTCCGTCGGAACCGTGTACACACACTCTTTCCATGCTATTTGTTACATTTGTTACACTTTGGATGTTGGATTTACTGGATTTGAAAGGGCAAAGTAGGCGAGAGAGATAGATCTGTATTCTGTAGATAGTTGCATGTTGTACAGTGTACGCTGTACACGATATTAGCTCCTGCTGTTGGTTAGTTGGTTACGGGTTGCAAGTTGTGGGTTTTTGATCACATGTGTGTATTATTGTAGGAGTATGAAGATGAACATGAACATGAGAGTGCATTCGTATTTGTATTCGTATTAGTATCTTTCGTTCTCCTGAATACTGTCTGATATTTTCTTCTTCTTTTGGTTCCACTTGTGTTGGAATAAATGTGAAATGGAAATAGGACGGTTGTTAAATTTGTGGTTTTCTTCCCTGCAAACTGATTTATAGCTTTTCTCTCTCCCTCTCTCTCAAAATTAACATTGGAAATAAGTAGAAACAGTGGAATTAATGAAAATATAGGAATATACGAATGAGCTCCTCCTTTCTCTATCTTCTAGACTCGAGACGCTTATTTATTTGTATATATTTGCATTCTGTTTTTACCTATGAT
>JABASP010002839.1:0-17438 GCA_019776565.1 Sminthurinus signatus | reverse complement strand
AAGTATGTAGAGTAAGTTTAAAATGGAAAATTGCAAATCTAATTTTTTACGGCGATGTTCTCTATAACATAAACCTTTGGTTTTAATCCTATAAAAAAATGAAGCTTTTGTCTTTTGTTTGTTGTCAGTCAGCCTCAACTTCAACTTACTCACTGATCCTAATCATTGATCAATTATTTGTCTTACTTTTACCGAAGTTTAACATTTCGCAGCCCTATTCATGATTTTTTGTGATACTAAAAGTAAAACAAATCCAGTTTCCAGTTTGTAAGCTTTTACTAAACTTTTTATGAAAGTAACCTCTTCAATGATGATGATGATGATAATATTAAGTATTTTATAAATTATAAAACATGATAAAAAAGCTCCTAGATTCTAGATTGAAAAATATATAAGTACTACTTAGAAAATGAAAATGATCTACATTTTTGGTAATATGACCATTGACCATATTTCAGATTTTCAAATGTTCAAATGTTCAGAATACGTTATTCGACATTCGAGTACGATTTTATCTACCGTATATGCTGTATGTTTTATGTTTTATAACAAAAGTTACATAAAAGCTTCTTCTTGTGGTACGTTACATAAAAGGGGAAAGTCATTTGGCGTGCTCAATCATTGTTCACTTAAAGTGACCACGGCGGAAGAGGTCCAAGAGAATAAGAGATAAATAGATAGAAAACTAAATGGATGAGTTACATCCGCTCGAGTTAACAAAGTCAATCTGGTATCTTTCTCCAAGTAGGAGAAATGGAGGTTGGACTTGTCCTTTGACGGAAATCCATGAAGAATAGAGAAGAAGAGAAAGAGAGAACAATGCAAAAAGACGATGGAGAAGGACAAAAACCAGAGTGGAAACAGATGACTTCTTTTATTCTCTTTCATATCTTCATGTTCAATGTTCATATACTCGTACTGTATGTTCATGTTCATGTAGAATGTAGATAGAATGGATGGTTAATACTGTGAAATGGAACATTCTACATGTTGCAGTGATGATAGCCAATAACCTCCTCAAAAAGAAAAACTCTCTCTTCCCTTCTTCCCTTTTTATCCTGTATTAGGTTGTAGATGGTAGATACTCAAGAAAACGGGCAAGATGAGGTTGAGAAGAAAAATATAGATGCTCAAGATACATATTTACTGTGCACTTTGTTCATGAAGAGGAGAAATGAAGTTTCCTCTCCAATACCCAACTTGCAACTTTCTGCACAGACTACTTTTTAGATACTTTCTTCTTTTTTACCCTGTACATTGTACATTGTTCACGTATAGTCGTGTCTCAATCTCAATCTCAATTCTCAATACTCCAAGTTGTTTCTTCTTTTTATTTGTCCTTGTTCATATTTTAACTTTGTTTCTCGTCACTCATCTCATCCCTTTCTTGTACTTTGTACTTTTACCCTTTCTTTTACAAGTATTTGTATTTGGAGGTGTAGGCTTTTGCGTTACTTTCTCTCTCTCTCTCTTTTGTAGATTTTAGATATCTTCGATCAAGACTCTCTCGACTCTGTCGATTGTCGATCCATCAGCACACGAGTATTATTATTATTATGTATTCTCTATTTTCTGTACTTTCTCTACTTTCTACTTTCTACTGCGTTGTATTTTGTATTTGGTATCTTGTATTTTGTACAGCCCACTTGATGCTACTTTTAGTAAAATAATAATCAAAGTTAAGGAGTAAAATGAACAAGTGAGAGGAAGAAGAAGAAGGAGAGAGAAAGAGGGAGAGAACTATCAGCAGAACATGCCATCACCTAGACTACGGACCAAAGACATGCCGACAACTATTAACAAGACGTAAGTTTTGTCACCTGAAATAAATTGAATCAACTCTGGCACTCCTCTTCTTCTTCCTCTTGTCTCTTCTATACTTCCATTCTTCTATCATCCTCTGTCCTCTGTCCTCTGTCTCTAGTCTCTGTATTCTCAAGCCAATTTACCTGGTGTCATTTCTCGCACTTTCTCTCCTTTCTCCGCTTTCATTCCCCATACCCGGACTTTGTATTATCCCAACTGTATCTATCTTTTGGGCTATGGTACGCGTGTATGTGTCATATACTGATATTTTATGGTCTCCACTTCCTCTTTCTCAGACCATGAAACCTCATCATGAGCCTGGATTCTAGATTCTGGGTTCTGTATTCTGGAAACTGGACCTATTACAAATTCATCTTGTACACTTTACGCTCCTTGTACAATGTACAATGTATAGATAGGCACAGAAAGTTCTAGTGTCTATTAACTATTAAATATTAGCTATGGTGAAGAATTAATCTGGAGAATATACTTTAAACTCCTATGCTTCTTACTCAATGATTGGGAATTGAAAATTGAGAATAGAATAGAATTTAAAACGCATAGAATATAGAATGTGTAATGTGTACGTATTATATATTACATCTTATTTGATTCCCCTTTGAATTATATTTCCAGTTTAGACGTTGGGAATACTGAGGAATTGTTCTATTCTGTTTCGTATCTTGTATCTAGCTTTCCTCCTACTCCTCACGTTTCTTTCATAGAAAGAGGAAGGAACGGAAGCTGTGAGAATTATTTTCATTGTACTTTGTAAATTGTACAGTGTACAAACTTGGAACAGAAAATGTCATAATACAGTAGAAAGAGGAAAGAGTGAGACATTCAATATTCAGCATTCAATCTAATTAAGTTTTTCACTTAAACTTTTGCTTCATCCTTTTCCTCACCGTTTTCCCAAGTCCCAAGTGAAATTGAAACTAAAGCTCCGAATGAAACTAATACTGATGCTTACACAGGGATCAAGAAAATACTTACACAAGAAAACATTTATTTATTTCAAATAACTTTTCAAACAAGGTATTTACTTTATTTACTTGGTTTACTATGCTTACAAGTTTGTTTTCTTTCTTTTTCCCTAATTCTTCTAATTTCTGATTTCTCCTGTCTCATTCATTCTTGATTTTATACTGGACAAATTGTGTATTTGTTTCTTTATTTTGAGCCTAGATTCTAGATTCTAGAGGCTCTAAAAGGATTTCACAAAACTGTGTAGTTGTTGACATTAATTTAAAAAACTACTACAAACTACATCATGAAATTCTTTGTTCAAAGTTGGCAAAATGAAAAATAGCGCCTCTTTAAATGTGCAGATTTCTCTGTTAAACAATCAACTATTTGAATTCAGAAGAATACCAAATTTTATGGAATTAAGAGTAAAGAAAAAGAGAACATGGTAGTAATTTTCCTAAATCTCCCAATTTGTCTTGTGAATGAAGCTTTATTATATTATTATTATATCTTTTGTATAGTGTGCGCTAAGCTGAGTACTGAGTACTGGGCACTGGACATTTGAAACGGTCAAGTTTACAACGTAGGCGTAACGTGATAAATTACCCTCACATTTGTTATATTTTTTTGTTCTATTGAATTATTATTAGTATATTACGTGTTACGTGTGCGTACAACTTGTAGGTTGTAAAACGGAGATTTTAGATAGAGACATTAGAGGAATGCCCAGGATAAAAGATAAAAGATACCTCAAGGGTAAAAACATATCTATTTACTATAAAACTATCTTTGTACTTTGTACTAGTGGATCTACCATTATTATTATCCATGATCCATTATTCGTATTTTGTTCATGTGTGAGGATTTCTTCACGCCCACGCACACTGACCAAACAAACAAACTGTAATCTGAAATGCATTGTAAATTCTACACTGTTTACTATAAACTGTATTTGGTATTAGGCATTTATTGTGCATCTCATATTGTATATCGTGTATCTGTCTGTTTCTATAGATGACTAGAAATGGTGTGATGGTGCAAATAGTAGATGAAAGAACAGAACAGACACATCCTCTTGAGTCTTGATTCTTGATCCCTTTCACTCTAAAATGTAATTTCCTAATGTCATAAACAAACTATGAGCCGAGAGCCGAAAGCTGATATACAAGGAGAAAAAAAGGTACTGAGAATTGAGAATCGAAAAAAAAAGAATGGGAATTTTGTAATCTCTTTTTTTCTCTTCCTTTCTGACAGTTACGACAACTTTTCTTCCATTTGATCTTTGATCATTGATCTGGATCTGAATCTGGGCGAAGCGGTTTTATGCACAAACATACAACAAAAAGTAAACGATTTAAATTATGACAAATGCTTTTATAAAATTCATTCAAAATTATCTATAAAAAATGACTAAAAAGTAAAATAAATTCAATGGCTGAAAGTGATTTAAAGACTTCGTTATGTGAATTCAAGTTCATTATAGTAAGGATTAAAAGAAAAAAGCCTCAAAGACAAAACTCAAAACTTAAAACCGCAACTACAGCTTTAGAAATTATTGATGAGGTTTACAAAGTTGAAAAGGTGCTCACCTGAAATGGATACAATTTTGCAGTAGTTGATCACATAATTAACACAGTGTCAAATATCAAATATGTAAGTATATTGAGTCAGTTGATGGATGGTGGATTATCGATTATCGATTAATTTTATAATTGAATATATTGAAGGTGTCTCTGAAAGTATTGTTCCAAAAAATTAGGTGTTTAATTAGGTCATCCTTGTTTCTTGTTCGTAATGAGTACTCAATGCTCAATTTATTGACGTGGAGAAAGCCCGTTGACTGCTGACTGCTGACTGTTAATTGACTCAACAAGTTTTCTCCTCCTTGAAAATCAACAGGGATTTTTTTCAAAAGAATATCAATACTTTTGTAATTCTTAATGATCAATATTAATGAACTTTTTATTTTCTACTGAATTGAAAAAAAGAGAAAATAACTAGTGTTTTTTCCTATTTGTCAAAATAATATACATTTACAATCAATAATAATGAGTTTAATGAATAAATGCTTAAAAAGTAAAAGAAAAGATAGAATACTGTGCTGTTGAAATATTATAGGTAAATTTTGATTATTTTGCTGATCAAATAATGAATCATAGAACAATTACTTATTATTTACTCTTTTTGCACCTTTTTAAAAATGCGATCAAAATGTTTGAATAATAAACTGTCGACTGTCGACGGTGGACCGGAGAAAAATAAATAACAATTGGCTTTTGATTTTAGATCCTGTACCTTGTTTTGATTTTTGATCCTGTTGTTTACAAACTTTTTACAAATGTATAAACAAAAGGTGATTTTGTGGGAAAAGTGGTCGCTGTATCGTTGTATTATATTATATTGATATTTGATATCTGAAATCTGATATGATGCTATTTGTGCAGTGATGAGTGGAACTAAAATAAGAATGAGTTGTACAGCCGCTGGGGGCTGAAGCTCGACTGAAAATTTTTAGGATGAAGAAGCCAAGTAAAATGCCAACACGCTCAATTCCCATCTTTTTCCATTTCACTCTCTCTCTCGTTCTCTCTGTCTTTCTGGGTCTGCGACTGACTCCAGCAGAATGGCTGGATGGATGGATGGAGAGTAACTAGAACTACAAGTAAAAGTAAAACTAGAACTAGAGCTGGAACCAGAACTGGAACTGGAAAATACCTCCTTGATTTTTGCTCCTTCACTCTATTCTCCATTCTCTGCTGTACCCTCGTTCTGGTTCTCGTTCTCATTCTCATTTCTCCATTATATTCTATTGTCAAGTCACTCCAGTCTCCAGTCTCTTGCACTACTCTTTAGCCCGTCCTTGCTTTTGAAAAGTTCCTCTACGCTCATTTCCCCCACTTGAGTTTTGAGTTTCGAGTTTTGAGTCCTGAGTTGTCCTGAGTCCTCAGTGGAGTTGAGTTGAGTTGAGTCGAGTTGACTCGAGTTGAACCTGAACAGCAGCACCAACACCAAGTAAAATGTTCACTCTTCACTCTTCACTCACTCTCACACTTTTCCCTTGTTCTATCTAGATTCTGGATTCTACATTGTACTTTGTACATTTTATATCTCTTGTAGATTGTAGAATGTACAATGTACAATGAGCAGAAAGTGAGTGTAATACTGTCTGTATATTGTATATCACATATCACTCCACCTCTACCATCTACGATCTACCATCTTTTATATTACATCATGACACATCTTGTTTTATGTGTCAGGGGAGACGGACAAAAGTAATAGTAAAAGTACTAGTAATAATTATGTCCGGACAAATTAACTAAATGGTATCACGCTTCCCCTTTCCCCGTTCCCCGTTCCCTGTAAAAAGGAAGAACGTCAATGAAAGTTGAGGCTCTGTATTTTTTATTTACTATTTTATATGTACAATGTACATTGTACATGCAGTAACATGTACAAGTGAGAACTGTTTAATGAATTAAACATGTATCTAAAATCTATACGAAATCCTAAATGTGTACATTGTACAATGAGTATTTTTACAATAAAATCAATACAGCTATTGACATAATGACACGCAACGATCGATACTCATCTTTTGATCGGTACTCAACGTACAGATTCCTTTAGTCTTTAATCGGATGTTTAATGCTTAACCTAATGCACAGATCACAAATACAAAATACAAATGTTTCTTCAATTTATTCTTCAAAAACTTTTTGCCATTTAACATTTTGCATAAGCAGTCAAATTGCAATAAAAGACTCTTTTAGTATCTTTTAGTCTAAATGAAAGATGAAAAACAAAAGGGCGGAAAGGAAGAGAAAGTAAAAGTAAAATGAAACATTTAGCCTAAAAATGAATGAATGAATGAAAGGATGGACAACAAAATGATGGGTTTACTGAAACAGTTTATATAAAGATGCTTTTCGTCATGACATTTCCACCTTCCAGCTTCCAGCTTCCAATTCCACTTCCAGTCCCATTGCACTGACTTTTGTCTTTTGTCCTTCTCCTCCTCCACCGCCGCCTCTTATAAGTTTTTAGCAAGTCTCGAGTTATTTTTAGGTATTATATCTTGTCATCTTTTTTATCTAATATCATCTTTATCTGTCTCGACTCTTTACTCTTTATTCTTTATGCACTAAATACTATATGTAATGTAATATATAATACACAAGTATTTTACAGGACGTAGGACGTCGGCTTTTTCCTACTTCCTCCAGAATCTTGAGTCTAGAATCTCGAATCTAGAATTAATAACAAAACTCTGTACTCTGTAGACTCTAGATTTCATAAATAGGTGTGTACATATATAAGGAAGGACAAAATTGAAAGAAGGAGCTTAATCCGCCTTTAGTCCTGAGTCCACAGCATTGTTTCGCATCCTTTCTTCTTTCTTTATGTAACACTATTATTATATGAAGATGCATGTTGTTCATATCTTTGTACATGGAACTTTACCATTGACAAATAAAATAAAAAATAAAAAGAAGCTTTGGTAACTGGTAAAATTCTGTGAGAAACGTGAGTCTAAAAATACAAAGCAGTTAAAGAAAAAGAAGCTTCAATGAAGTAATTTAAGATGTTGAAGGAAAAAATGCACCCAAGAATCATCAGTTGATCAGTTCACCAGCATCAGCAATCTTACCGTTACAAACTATAGGAGATACGAGTATCAATCAATCATTATGCTATCGTCTTCATTAACTCCATTTTTATTCCATTCTCTTACGTGTTACAAGTGTTGCCCACAGAAAAAAAGGTACGCATCTGTAATATATAATATATAATAAAAAGTATCATGGAGAAGTATTACAGTTCAAGATTCAAGATTCAAGGTTGCTTATATATTACAAGTTTGTTTTCCACCCTTTTGTTTCCACAGTCTACAGCCCATAGCCGTTTGATGATAGTAATAAGTAATAATACATAATAATAATGATGGAGAAAGTCTTTAGTTTCCACACAGTGGTTCTTAGACAATGACAGAAAGAGATAAAGGGAGGAAGAGGAAAAACCACATAACTACATAACTAAAAAGTAAAGAGATATGAAAGAAGATCAACATGTAGCCAGTAGCGTGGTTTGTTCAGTGTTCAGTGTTCAGTGTTCATAAACTTTTCTAGTGTTACTTTACTAGTCAAGTTGGAAGTTGGGAGTTGGGAGTTGGGAGGTGTGGACGATATTGAGTGCTCATAAGAAGATGCTAAAGTATCGAATTATGGGCATCTATTAAGAAGAACATGTAATGAAAAAGATGGTATAGATGGAAGATGGAGAATGGAGATGGTTGAGGCGATGGAGATGGAGACCAAGACGGAGATTGAGAGTCGGTTCGACGTAGAGAAATGGGAAGAGGAAAGGAAGAGAAAGAGAGTGGGAGGAAAAGAATAGAGAATTCAGAATAGAGAACACAAGAAAAAGAAGATGAGGTAGAAGAATAAGAATAAGAACAAGAAGAAGACTTGAGTAAAATACATGAAGGGGCAATCAAGACAGCAATCTAGGTATAAAGTCAATAAAATAGAAATGGCTTTGGCCAACAGCTAATACAGAATAGACGAGAACAGACTTTAGAAGCTGAATAAAGGATGCTGTATCTGTATAGATATGTTATATAATATGCTTTTTTTCTATTTTCTATTTTCTACTCTCAAAACTCAATTCTCGATTCGCAATTCTCAATACTCAATCTGCAACATATTTCTTGTCTGAGTGAATATTGAATATGCATGTCCCATGTGTCTGTTGTATATTATATATTATATAATATTATGAACTTCTCATTTTTTACAACACACTAAATTCTACTACATCAAAAAAGGCGAGTACACGCACAGCTCAGCTCAGCTCTGCTCTGCTCAGCTCAGAGTGTAGTGAAAAGGCAGTGAGCAGTTGTCAGTCACTGAAGCTGTGATGATGATGATGATGATGATGAACATGTGTACTGTGCAGTGCAGGATGGGAGGATGAAATAGTCAAATTCCAATATGCAATCTATAACTAATATCAAGTCATCCTTAGGGAGATGCTTCCTCGCATCGGATTCAGATTGCTTCAGTTCCGAGCTTCCGAGCTTCCAAGTTGGGATAAAACCTAGAACCTAGAAACCTAGAACAAGGGAACAAGAGAACAACGAGTTGAACAGTGGATGGATATGGATGTGGATTGAAGAGAGAGAGAGAGAGAGAGAGAGAGAGATGGTGAATTTTGGATACAGAGTTGAATCTATTAGGAAGAATGAACAATGCTGATAATAATGATGGTGCATCATATAATGTATTGTATAATGTATCATGTATGAACACTATGAACTCTTCATAAGCATAAGTCTTTATCTCTCCATCTTCCTAAACTACACAGTACACATCATATGCACATAATACTACAACGCTGATGGTAGATAGTAGATGGTAGATGGATAGGAATAGTAAATATGTATAATGTATATACCTACTTTTTCCTGCTCCCATTTGACTTTGACTTTCTCCGGATTTCTACTTTCTACTTGTACACTTTTACTACGCGCATATCCATTCTGGATTCATATGCGCCGTTTGTATAATGTATAATCAAGTGTAGGAATTTCGAATGTATATTGTCTCAGGCTTGTGTGTAGTGAGTAGTGTATACTATGAATACTACGAATATGAGTACGAGTGCGAGTACGATGATAGGAGATGAGAGAAAAATCGGAACATCCCATTATAATCTCCATTATGTATCTAACATCTAACATCTAGTATCTAATATCTACAATGCATGATTACATGCATTACCATGTACTCAGATTCCCTTTGTCTTCACCTCTTCCTCCTCTTGTGGATGTGTATCATTTAATGCTCAGTATATTTAGTATATTCATGCATATAGAAGATAGATATACCTTCCTGCTCGTTGTATATGAGTTGGTTCTTGGTCTGAATTTGAGTAGAATCTAGAGTTGTAGTGGAATCTAAAATCTAAACTGGAAAGGGTATATGAACTTTATGTTGTGCATATGTAAAATATGAGGATCAGGAGTGAGTGAGTGAGTGACTGAGTATTCTCTGACATATACGTGTACGTAGTCAAGGATAGCTCTTTCAAAAAGATAAAGCGAAAGGAACTCAAGCAGAAAGTTTCCTCAGAGCTTGACTTAAGCTTTCACTTTTACATGCTCTCTGCTATCTTTTCCCCCTTTTTCTTTTGGTAGTGGTTCTGGTTCTACTTGGAGTTCTGGTTGGAGTTGCAGTTTTTGGGTCTGGTTCTGGTGCGGATCTGTTCTGCTAGAATCTAGAATCTAGAATACAGAATACAGCACACAGCAGATCATACGTAATACACTGCTGACTCCTTGTATTACTACTAGGGCTTTTACTAGGGCCTTTTTGGCTGATTTTTTTTCTTTTCTACTCTTTACTTTTACTTTGGCATTGACTTTTACCACTTTCCTGCTCATCTCTGCTTCTGCCTCCCTTTCCTCCAATTTAGCAAGAATCAAGAAAAGCCTGATTTTACACAAATGTAGCCACCATCTACCATCTCTTTCTTTGCTTACAGTTTACAATGTTCAAGGAATGAGGAATATTGTACACTGTACATTTTCTAATGTACAGGGTTTTTTTACTTTTACTTTCTCTTTTCTTACTAAATGGAAATTTTTAGAATAAATTCTATTCCAATTTCCATTCCTTTTGCATTTCTTTTATGATGTATTAGTGGGAAATGAAAGCTCTAGTCTCATGTCGATTCAAAACCGAAATCTTGAAAAGGTCAGACTAAGTTTACATTTTGTACATTCTAAAATATTTTTTATTAGTGATTATAAGTTTTACAAGGGTAACTTTTGAACCTTTGAACATTTGAGCTGTCAACTGTCAATCGCCAGCATTTTCAGGAGCCTCCAAAGTTGATGTGGACATGGAATAAGAAGCCAACGAATGTTCGGTGTCTGTTTATGACTCTTTGACAGGAAGAGAAAAGCAAAAAAAATAAAAACTTGGTCAAAAATGACCAAAAGTGTTGAGTTCAAGGATCAAGAATCAAGAATCAAAATCAAGGAGGTGTAGAAACAAGAAGAAAAACAGGATCAAGATGAACAGGAGGAGGAGAAATGTACATGTTTTGTTGACGAGAACAAAGATGAGGTGAGCTGTTCCGCCCATCTCCATTATTTCTCCTTTCTCCTCGCTACAAAAACAGAACGCATTATGTATCTGTGATCTGTGGTAGTTTGTGTAAAGGCGGAATATATTTCAAATACACAAGTCCTTATACTTTTAGATGTAGATGTAGATATACCGCATAGTTTTAGGGTTGCATATAAACATGTGTGCCTGAGTTCCTGAAGTCTGAACCCCACATACACACACACACACATATGCGAATACACACAGACATTATTGACTCTGTGCCATTTAGCTAAGTGCCTCTGGTATTTTCAGTTCAGTTTTCAGTGCATCACATCCGTATCTGTCCATGTGAGCCGTATCTGCTGGAATCTGGAATCTGGAAATTCTAGGCTCTACATTCTAGATTCTAGTTGTAGGAAGTGAAAAGTAGGAACTCTGCTGGCTGCTGGTTGTTGGATTTCATATTATTTTCTATTTCTAGATCTGTTCTTTCTCTTACTTTTACTTTCTCTTCCTCCTTTTCTGCGCTTTCACACTCAACACTCAACTCAGCCGCTCTCTGGTAAATGCTAAATGCCAAGTTGTAATAGTAGATTGTACTTTTCACTGTATCCATTTCCCATTTCTGGTTTTAACTCATAGCTTTGGCTTTGGTGTAGGTTTTAGTTACGTCCTCTTCATTTCTTCATTTCTCCATTCTCGATACATCGTACTTTGTACATAAACAATAATGCAAATAAGTAAAATGTAAATTGTACATGGTACGTTTAGAACTTAGAAAAGCACCAATACTTGAAATACTCTAACTTTATTCGGATGAACAGCTCAAAGAGTGCAACAAATAAAGTGTTTGCATTTAAAGCTAAAAGGTATGCCGCCACAATGACATTTATTTGAACTCAGTTCCACAGTTTGAATAATTAAGATATATAATTATGTAGGTATCTCATAATACTTTTTCACCATACGCGAGCGTTGGATTTTAAAAGACGTTGAAAATTTTGGAAAGTGCTGAAATTGTACTGCATGTTTCTATTTTGGATTTTCATCAAGCATCAAGAATCAAGAAGAAACGTTGAATATTGTTCTTCAAGGGTAGAAATCAGAATTTAGGAAAATACATTCATGTGGCACTCAAAATAGTTTCCAGTGATAAGTGATATGGATCAATTTTATGTATCTGACTTGTGGCTTGTGGATTCTGAGTTCTGATTCAAGGGATGGAGCATGGAGCAGTTCAAGTGCAAAGGTATTCAGCAGTTGTGGATTGTGGATTGTTGGCTGTATGTAATACTTGGGTAATAACAATATTTTTACGCTTGTATGCACATTGAACACATTTCTATCAGGGCGATTACACCCAGAATCCAGAATTCACGGGTTGAGAATCTACCATTGTATTTTGTATGTTAAATATTCCTGCATAATGGTGAACATTGAACAGTAAATTGCACAATATATTTAATCAGTGGATCACATGCCAAAAATACTTTGTAGAGGATTTTATTTTACTTTATGTATTTACTTTAGTGGAGTTTTGCGTTCAGCGTTCAGAGTTCAGGGCTTCACGCCAGACCAGACCGAAAGGAGTTCAAGGGAAACTTTTCTTTGATTGAATTCCGTTCCATTCCAAGAATCTGACGGTGTCTAGTGTCTAGTGCCTTCAGTTGGTATCTACTATCTACAATCCACAATCCACAATTTGCATGTAGTACAACTCTAACAAAAGTGTCAAGAGTCACGAGTCAAGACAACATTCCTCGTTTCAACATTAGTGAGGAACGAGAACCGATAGCGATAACGACAACGATAAGTAGCAAATACAGCAAAATTTAGCGTGAAATATAGCGTAGAATAAAAGGAATTTTGGTAAAATTTGGAATATTTATGTTCCTCATCCAAAATCCAAAATCTAAATCAATGAAACAAGAAACAAGAAGTCGTACGTCAGTAGATTGATTTTGGTAGTTGTGAATCAGAATCTGAACTCATCTGACCCGGCTCGTGGCTCGGAGCTTGTGGCATTGTAGAATACCAGATCCGAGGGTTGGTTATTAGTTATTAGTTAGGTGAGGAAATTCAATTGATTATTGATTTTGCCTAAAACTACATACACTTAAAAATTCCAAATGTACCTTTAAATTAATTTGATATTTCAATTTTGAGTTCTGAGAAGGAGTACGAGTCAAAAATAATTAATTAATAGTGATCGTCATTCATCATTCATCATACGAGTTACAAGTACTTTTGACTCTTGACTTTTGACCGCTGCTCCACATAGAATTAATGTTGCAAACCCTTTGATTTTTGATTGTTTAACGATATGATTTGCATTCCCTGTTCCATGTCCTACATTTGTACTATGAAATACTTTAGCTCTGGATTCTGCATTGTAAATTGCAAATTTGTTCTACATTTTATATTATTATGGGATGTGGATCAACTTCAAAGAGATTTTGTGGCTGTAGTTGAAGGATCGTCAGATCCTTGAGTTCTGATTTTGACAATGCAGATACAAATATAATTAGCCGATTCATTATCCTTTTTCATTCGTCCTCATGCCTCCAGTCTCCAGTCTCTTAAATCTTGTGCCACCTCGACGCTTGAGGCAATTTAGCTTTGCTTTCATTTTTCGTTTTGGAGTTTGGACAGACATGGAAATGTTTTGCTTGTTTTTGTGTGTTCTGCGTTTGTTTGTAAACAAGAACGAAAGAAATTTGTACAGTCTGCTAATGGATAATTTCTAATTTTATAGATATCAAAAATAATAGTGTCTGAATTGTTGAGTTTTGACTTTCGACTTTTGACGCATGAAAATTGAACATTGAACATTAAACATACTACAGTAAGTAAGCAAAAGGTGGAAATAACCAACCTACATTTAAGTAGATCTATAAACTTTCTATTATAAAGTATGACCCGTGAATGATGTGTATAAAGAGAAAAGTCCATAGTTGGGCGGGTGTGACTGTTGACTGAAGGAAATGGAACAAGAAGAAGAAGAACCTGTTGTTGATTTGACGGGTCTGCTGTCTGCCGTCTGCTGTTTGGAACACATACAACTTGAGATCCTCTCTTCTCTTCCTCCTCTTCTTCACTCAAGCAAGATACTCTGCTTTGATGCTGTTTAATTCAATATTCCCCCCTTCATTCATTCATTCACTCACTCACTCACTCGTTCAAATTCAAAAGATTTCTCTCCTAGTCCACAAAACTTTTTGTGTAAATATGTAGACTTGCTATCTATGCATAGCATGACATAACATAACACACAGTATGAATATGCATGTAAAATATATCTTTTCAACCACCTACATACTTATAAATTATATATTATACTAGATTCCCTATTCCCTAGCCTCATACTAAAAGGAAAGGTCTATCACAGTGGTACTTTCTCTTACTTTCTCTCGTGTGTCGTGTAGGATGTAGAACTGTAGACTGTAGGTTTTCCACTTATTTTATTGTCCTCACTTTCTCTATCTTGATTCTACCTAGTTGTCTACTATCAACTATTGACTATCAACTATCTATCCATCTACCTGCATATTTATCTACTCTCTGTTTTCCATTTTCTTCTCGAGGGTTTGGAGCTTTGAGTTTTGAATTTTCTCTCACTGTCCCCTTTTCCAATGTGAGATGGGAGTCTTTAGGTCATGAGTCACGAGTCACGAGTCCTCAACTTTTCCATATTATCCATGTGTAATGTGTAATGTGTACTGTAGTCTGTAGCATATTCATATACAGGGTTGGCAAAAAGTTCTGAAACAAACATTTTTGTCCATATCTCTGTGGGTTCTTGCTGTAGGATGTTGATACTCCATGGTAGGGTAGGATGTTGGGATACTACATAAATTTTGGTATTCAAATTGGTCACCTTTTGCCTTAACCCCAGCCCGAAGTTTAAGTGACCAGCATCGAGTCAAAACCCGCAGCTTTTTTTGAGCAAACGACCTCCGTCCAGGCTTGGGAAATTTTTTGCCAAGCTCCAAACTTTTATGGAACGTAGAGCAGATTATGGCCTCTAATTAGCACCATTGGTAGAAATCTAGGACGTCGAGTTCAGGAAATCAGGGCAGTTGTTCATTATTGGCGATAAACGAAGAATTTTACTGTTTTCCCCAGCTTTAGAGATTTCTATGCAACTGAGCATGTACGTCTGGATTCTGGAAGTCCCAATGGCTTTTTTTAATAGATTGCATTGTAGGGGGCATGTGGTATCTCTTTAGGCATCTGGAAAGTAGTATTTGCACAATATTTTGCCCCATTTGCGAAAATTCTCAATTTTCTCAATTTTTTGTGACGCTCTGGGGGAAATCAAGTCTGTGTGAGGATAGTGGGTTTGGTTGGGCCTGTAAATGATTTGAATTGAAAGAATACCATCTAGAGACGTAAACACTGTGATTTTGAGAAGCATAGTACAGCACAACTACTAAAATGTTGAAGTATTTTCAGAGATACTTGTTTGTTAAAAAAGTGGCGTCTTTTTACTCATTGCTGGTCACTTAAACTTCGGGCTGGGGTTAAGGCAAAAGGTGACCAATTTGAATACCAAAATTTATGTAGTATCCCAACATCCTACCCTACCATGGTATGGAGTATCAACATCCTACAGCAAGAACCCACAGAGATATGAACAAAAAATGCTTGTTTCAGAACTTTTTGCCAACCCTGTATTAAGTACTCGTACATGGTTCATGACGTACTAGAATCTGGAAGGAGGAGCCTGCTATTTTACTATCTTGAATATTATATAAAATACAAAGCATGTATATTATAATATAGCCTGTTATAGCACTGTTGAACAAAATAGTAAATAGTACACTGTAAATAGGTATATGAAACTTATGTAAAGACACAGTACAAGTAGAATAACTATGTTTTCATTACGTAACACATCATCACAGATTATATATTATTTATTGGTGTTTTTAGCATTCATAATTTAAAGAGGTATTTGGTATTTATAAATAAATAAATATCTATAGTGAATATGGAATAGGGAATAGAGATGATGATTCAAAAATGATGATTTGATCTTGGTGGAATCAAGATTCATGATACAGAACATGATAAGCATTTTAGAATTCCTATAGTCCGACTTGTGAGTCTGAGTAAAGAGGGAAGAGGGAAGAATGAACAATGGAATAGGTAGACCAGAAGAATGTGAACTTAAATGATGATTTGTTCTTCATTCAACTTGAATCTTCAATAGTAAGAGTAAGAGTAAACGCAAGAGCAAGAGGATGAGAAAAGGAGGATGTGAGCTCGGAATAGAACGACCGGGAAAATGGACGTTTTAGACTACAACTAGAACTGTCTATAGAACTCTACCTAGAACCTAAAACTACAATACAATATACAATACAATACAATACACATTACATACATTGTACAATGCACAATGTACAATAAGGATCTTTGGAAATGGACACTGAAAGTTGAATCAAGAGAATGAGTACCTGACTCTGTAGACTACTATGTATGTATGTAGTACATTGTACAGAATACCTATAAAAGAAAGGGAAAATACGATGTGAAAAAGGAGCGAGAAAATATGTACAAGACAAAAATTCAATTTATGCTGAAAAAAGATCTCCTTCTCTTTCTCCCACTTTCTCTCAAGTGAGACTTATGTTGAAGTCGAAGTCGACGTCGAATGTAGACCATGAGAGTTCTTCTTCATTCCTCATCTTATTCATCCACGTATACTGGAATCCATCAGATGAAACTAGGTAGAATATAGTGTACAATGAATGATGAACTCCTACTTAACTTTCAACTCTATAGCCTTTACTTTCTAGTTTTGACTAGTGATGAGAAGTGAGTACTTTCCTTTTAATAGTACCGTCTATAGCTTCTAGAATCTAGAATCTAGCTTCTAGATGCATACTTAATACTTATATAACAAGAGCAGCCATTAAGTGTAATGATGATGTCATCCACATGGAGACTTTTGACTTTTGGGAGGCGGAAGGAAGGGAATAAAAAACGGAGAAGGATCCACTGAAAGAATCCCTCCGTGGCTCACCATTCAACATTCAACATATTATTATTATACTGTAGTACAGTATGATGAGATGACATGGTATAGATGTTAGATGTTAGATAATAGATAATAGCACAACTATTATCTTCAGCCTACACACCAAAATACTAATACTTGTACGTGAATACTATCGAATGTCGAATATTATTATTATCATCTCAATTCTCAATACATAAAACTACAGATACAGAAATGATTCGAGATTCGAGAGTATACACTTGAGACGTTCTAATACCAAAAGGAATATCGGTAAATATTTCTAGTAGAACACAATAATATAAAAGTAGATATACAGTATACATTATACAACAATTGAGCATTGAGTATACATAAATTTATTAAAAAGAACGGGATGAATGGTATCGAAAAATGTGAATTGTGAATTTGCAAAGAAAAAAAAAGAAGAGAGAATTGTGGAAAGTGAGATTACCTATACAGAGATGCTAAAAATACTAAATAAGTATGCACATAATACACACTATAAGCCATGTAGAAGT
>JABASP010002838.1:0-17444 GCA_019776565.1 Sminthurinus signatus | reverse complement strand
TACGCGCTTTCCTCTCTTCACTCCCGTCCTCTATGCATATCCAACATTTAATATGTACAATACAATGAATATTATATAATACTTACCATTTTACGGATTTTGCTCTACGTTTGGATTCTACAGATATATTTATCTGCATGAGTATTTGTTATTTGTATACGTAGTTCACAGTTCAGAGTGGTTGGCTGGTGGTTAGAGGTTGAGTAAGAATTTATGACGACGAGTGCAAATAAATATCGTACAAGATGCAACTTCTATTACCCTATTTTGAATTTCGAGTTTTGAGTTTTCAATTTTGAACCATCTTTCGGTTTTAAGAGTCACAGAGGTGTGAGGTGTGAGGGGGTTTTTATTTTTTGAAATGCATTTACAATTTACAATGACATTTACGTGCTTACTTCTCGTGACTTGTGATCCTGGTCCTGGTACAATGAGATTAAGACATCTGACGTTTCAGTTTAACTGTGATGTAAAATGCAAAATATTCGTGTACACATATTACATATAACATATAAATACCAGAGTTTTGTACCTCTGCAAAGTAAAGGTATAATTATTATTATTTTACATCTTGCGCTTTTCAGATGTGAAATGCATTTAGCATTTATGCATGTTATGTACTATGTACTATGTACAGAGGACAGAATGGTTGTGGACAGTTAATCTATTTCAATTTGTGAGGTACATACATTAAAAAATTGAGCTGAAATCCGATCGTTTTTAATTGTAACTGTAAATGAAATGCCCAGCACCCATAGAAATTACATGAAGTGAACCCGGGTTTTGACTTGGTAGACGGACAGTAAATAGCAAATGACGAGAAAACAGGAACATAAACGTGTGCTACTGATGTCGATGGAGAGGTTCTGGTCCCCTCTCCTCCCTTCTCTCTATTCTTTTACAGTTTACATGTGCATGTATTATTTACATGCACGCGTGTACACTGTACAGTTTACTTAGATTGTATACATATGTGTGTGTGTGTGTTTGAAAAGGACTGAGAACAAGATAAAGACAGAAGAACTCTTTTATAAACTTCCTACGGGCAACATCTGGAGTGAATCTTGGCATGAATGAATAGCACAAAAGTACCCGTACAGTACAAGTACAAACTATAAACTGTGGATTGTAGATGAAGTGTAGAAAAGGAAAGAGGTGAAGAATAAAGAGGCAGATTCTCATGTACACTGTACACTGTAAACTGTATACAGCAGACCATCATCATTTTACTCTATATACCTAATACCTACTTCATTCAGCATTCAGTGTCACTTTCAAACAGCACGCTTAATAAGTCTACACTGTTTTTAATATGAAAATACAAGTACATACATCTGTACATACTAAAATATGCGTATTATATATTATATAGTATTTAGGAGCCGGATACATGAAGTGGCTTTGTCATTCCAAAAATCACTTGTAAAAAGTCCCTTGTGACCATTTACAAATAGTACTTATGAAATAAGGATAAAGAGTTTAGTTGACAGTAGAGTGTAGACTGTAGAATAACTTTCATGTTTGTATAGGGAAAATAAAATGAACTTGAGAAATGAGAAAAAGAAAGAAAAAGAATTATAATAAAAACTTCTAATTAGTTTAGGGAAAATCGTGAACATATGATGCATACTACATTCCTGCATACTAAATATTCTACAGGTTTACATGTCATAATAAGGTAAATAAAAAAATAGAGTGTGAACTGAAAGATTGAAAGGTTGTTGCTGGAGAATTTAAATGATGAGAGTAAAATTTGAAATGGACTTGATTTGTGTACATTTTGTCTTTTAAACAGTGGAGAAAAGATAAACGATGATACAAAAGGGAGAAAAGAAGGAGTATTTTATTATTCATAGGACTTACAGAGACTTGTTTCCATTTCCACTCCTTCTGATTCATTTTTGAAGCTCAAGTTTAGTTTGGTTTGGTTTGGTTTGGTTTAGTTTGGTTTTTGGTTTCGTTTAGAGTTTAGATGGAAACTTTGATGTTGATCCTCCTGCTGAAAAATCAGTGTCTGCTCAATCTCTGTAAAAGCGTGAAAATCACTGTACGAAAACAAACATTAACAAATCATTATAAAAATTTTCTCAAAATATCCGGTTTTCCTTTCGTCGATTCCTTTTTTCTTTAGACTTGAGATTATTGAGAAGTGAAGAGAAGAAGAGAGCTTTAAAAGTTTAAAGTTGAGTGTGTGTAGTGTGTATAAAAATGCAAGTTTTTCTTCACCTCTCTCCCTCTTTCTCTCTTTCTCTTTTTCATATTGTTCTTCATCGTTCTTTGCTGGTTAGTAGTTAGCTCTCTGTTATTCCTCCTCCAGCTCCATTTTTCACTCCATATCATGTGTGTATATTATATTTCTTCATTTAGGAAAAAAAAGGAAGAAACAGAAACGTTTGGGTTAGGGAGAGAGTCAAAGAGAAAGAATGAATGAATGAATGAGCGGAGAATTCGTGTGTGTACAGTGAGAATTGAAATGTGTATTTGTATGAAGTGTTATGGTCGCGTGCGAGTCGTGAACCATTCAAGGGTTTGTGACATATGAACCTTACATTTCAATATTCCAGTGACCACACACACACACATGGTGTACACACTCTAAACTCTACACATTACACATGAGTTTAGAGTCTACAGTCTAGACTAATGCATATCTTTCTGGTCTTCTGTTTGTGTATTTTATGTTTTGTGAATGTGTTTTTGGGTTATTTTCTCGTGCTACAGTGAAAATTCCAAAAATCGAAAATAGAAAATAGACATTACCGAAAGACGTGTATACTGATATGCCTTGGATATTGTTTAGAGTTTAGAGTAGGCTATTATAATAATACGGAAGATGGAAGTAAACCAACTGACAACAACTAACAATTCGGAAGAAGAAAAGAAGAAAAAGAAAAGGAAATTGTCTTGGCGGTTCCTATTTGTCTTTCCAACAGGGAAAAGAGCCACAAAGGAGCAGAAAAAGTGGTCTAAAAATGGAATAACTGACCCCTCTGGGCAGATGGTCACTGATACGTAATGACACTTCCCACTTCCGAAATCAACATCGATTTGATGTTCCACAACAACTACAAACTACAAAACTACAAAACTACAGACTACAGACTACAGGATTGTTGCACATGTACAAGTTTCTCCTCTTCTTCTTCCTCTACTTCCTCAATTCCAAATCTCAAATATTTATGCTGAAACATGAGATGAAACTGCTCGTCTTCTTCTTTTTCTTCTTATTCTTCTCCCTTGTACAAATGTGCATGTGCATATAATATGTACTTACATGTGCAATGGGCATGTATGCTGTATGCTGTTGTTTTGACTTTGTTTTGTATTTTGTACACAGTTGAACTATTAACGTTCTTGCATTTTAAAAGCATCGGCTATTTTCTATTTTCGTTTTAAAACCAATCAACATGAAGAAGTGTGAGCCTAAAAACACAGACGTAAACTACAATACCACAGATTTAAGCTCAAAGACACTAGAAACTAGAACTATATGGATTTTCCCTTTTGAGGTAGAAAGTTTTTAAAATTTGAAACATATGTATTATGTATGCTCGCAATCTAAAATCTAAAATCATTAGAAATTGAGCAAAATTTAATGTCAAATGTCAAATCAACAAGGATTTATTAATTTTATCAGAAAAGACAATACTCAATACTACAATATTATGAGAACAAGAAAGTAGAGAAAAACTCAATTCCAATGTACAGCATAAAATGCTCGGAATCTGCTGTAAATGAATCTAAATGCTCTTTGAAGCAAATTTAAAACGGTGTCCAGTAAAAATGATGTATATAAATAAATAAAACGTAGTAAATACAAAGAGTAAAAGTTAAAGTTACGGATTAAACTCTAAACAGTCAACAGTATTGCAGCTCAAAGATAGATATAAAATAATGTTGGTTTTTTTTACATTGATTAATTACAATTCTTCAATGTAAGTATTATATATATTTGTGTAAATATTATATTACATATTACATGTCTTTGTATATAAATAGTTGTACTATTATTTTGCAGTAAAATAAAAATATGTTCATTTCTGTATCTGTATTTTTTTATGTGCTACTATATTCTACTATCTACACAGCTATAAATATTAATATTTAAAATGTATAAAATATTAAACGAGATTGTACAGAAGTGTATGTATAGAGTGTGTATATGCATCATAATTAACATTATAAGTTATTTTATCATTTTCCTTGGTTAGAATTTCTTCATCGAATTTGTTGCTGTGTCTGTCTTTTTTCCATATAATATTTTCCGTTAAATCTAGATGTATGTTTCTAGTTTCTAGTGTCTACTTATCTACTTATATCACCGTATCTGTAATCTATAATTGGTATTGAGTCTCATATTTATGACAGGCGTCATCTTTAAATGTACACATGCATTACTTAAATAATAATTATAATAGTTTATATTTGCGCGCAGCCGTATTAAAATTAGAAAGCCAATTACTTTTTTTTACTCAAATAATTTAATAGGAAGAGTTACTCAGAGTATATTATAGTTGAGTTGTTGTACCATATCAATTTTTCTTTTATATAGTATAAATTGCGAAAATCAAAAATCAAAAATATTTATAAAGGTACATAGTAATTTAGTTTTAAGTTCTTAGTAATAGGATTTCGCGTGGTGGTAGAACAAGTTATTTGGAATGTTTAAAGATTCCGTATTTATTGAAGTTTGATGCTGAAGTGATTGCAGACGACGTATTTTGAACCATCCATAATCTTCAATTTGAGTGGATAGTTGTTCTACAGGAGAGAAAATCAAATGAGAAAACATGATGAAAAAAATGAAGTACATATTACATAAAACTTACAACTCTAACAAATCAAAAATTTTAAATAAAATTTATATAACTATTCAGGAAATGGAATTATATATAGAAAAAAACGTACAGCAGGGAAAGAACTGGAAAGTGGAACGAGAGCAGTCCATGTCACTTGTTGACCTGTTGCACATTTACAAGAAAAAATAAAACGAGGAGCATAAGCATAATTTATAAGATTTTTTCATGTTGTATACTGTGCATGTTGAAACAAGAAAAACGTTTGAATTGTACCAGGAGTTGTGGGGCATCTTCCATCAGTAAGGCTTCTGCAAGCATTTGATTGCATTCCACGGAATGGCAAGTCAATGTTTCCGTTTCTCCATGCCAAAGTTGCCTTCATTCTCTTGTGTTTCAATTCTGTGAAAATAAAATGAATTATATTCATATTTTGAGCACTCCTATCTTTTGAAATTCCAACATTAAATAGGATATAGAATCTAGTTTTAGTTTAGTTATTAAAGGTAAAAGGTCCTTACGTGGGGTGAATTTGACGGTGAGAATAGCAGTAGAGTTAGTTCCTCTTGTGAGTCTGCATGGGCTGGAAGCTAATCCATTGGCACTTTCACATGGAGTCACACTGATTTCATGAATAGTGCTTTGAACTAAAATACACAGATATATAAGATTTATAGTCATCAGTCTTTGTTGATGGAAATAACAAAAATTTCAAAGGGTGGTTGACCGAAAACATTAATAATTTTTGTCATGGTTGAGAATGTTAACTACTTAAAAAATATAATACATGCTATAAACTTCAGGGAAAAGTAAAAGTTAGCAAAACCAAAATCCATAATAGAAAATTTTTAAAATCAAAATTCAATGCTGTGAAAGGAGAAAAAATTGTAGTATTTCAAAAGTATTTGAATGTGTCTCAAATGACAAATTTGTTTTTTTATACTCACTGTTGGATTCTCGTCTTCCAGTGCAGGCAACATTTTCAATGATTTCAGCAGAGACGATGCCCACCAAAGCAAGAGCCACTAGAACACACAACTTGTACATTTTTCGTAGTTTTTTAAAGTACAAAAATACACAAAAAAAAATTAAAATAAAATACAAACTTTTATTTCTAAGAACAAGTTATGTAACAAGTTTCAAAGCGAGTCAAGGACCGAAATGGAAGTTTTAGTTGCAAGTAATTGTGGAGCAAAGAAACTCTCTCTCAAATATGTCTTCACAGATAAATCCACTTTTAGAATGAACTAGTTTGTCTTGATCAAATTTACAAATGATATGGTAAAGCAGGGGGAGACGTCAAAGAAAAAAAACGATTTTGCTACTTCTCAAACTCATAAAAATGATTAATCTTTGAACAGTATGTAGCCTGTAGTATTTATGGAGTAAGGAGTACGGAGTATGGACTATGTAAAAAAAACGCGAAGGTCAAAAGTATATTTTAAAAGTCAACAAAAGTATAAAGAATATTAAATTGGTTGAGAATAGAAGATAGATAGAGTGGTGAGAGAGCTTTGATAAAGAGACCTCGCTCAACTTTCTTATCAATTTTATTCGGTTTCATCCTATAAGAAATTAGAATGAACAGAGTCTGTTGTACGTTGTGTATCTATCTTTATTAAACAATTTCATTCAAATTCATTTACGATTTCTTCTCCTTTATCGTCATCTCTGTTCTCTGTGTTGATCGTTGCTTAACTTCGTTTCTGATTAGGCTGCAAAATTGGAGTTACACACACACACAACTATAAAGTATAAGAACTAGTAACATAATAATACGCTTCAGATCATTACAAGTGTTTGTGCACAGAGATAGTATGACAAATCATTTCATTAATCAGTAATTCAGTAATTCGAGTTTACAAGTTACAAAGAATAAGTAATACGAGGAATACGTATGTGATTTGTGATATATTATATGCATGTTTTTTTTTTAAATACATTTTAAATTTTACAATGAAAGCCCCACACATATATCGTAGATCATATTATAACCTTTTCCTCTTGAGCTTCTTTCTCTCTGTGTACAAGGAAGTTAATAAACTGTACATAATAATATGTTGATACTCGAATTACTCGATACGTATATGTCTTTTTTTCATCATCATGTGATATCTAGAACCTTTGTATCTATTTTAATTCGACGGATTAAGAGAGGCTCATCATTCTACCATTAAACATAGTTGAACTCATTTACTCAACGCGCAACACACTACATTTATATGTATATACAGGCCTCTATGATCTACATTGTCAGTTTACATTTGCCGTCAGAATATCAATAATCAGTAGAATATGAAATACTAGTGTATTAACACTTCTCTGAGACATGTAATAGGTTTTCTCAATTCTTGATTCTATTTTCTATTTTTCTCTCATTTTCCTCCATGTGTTGTATCATTTGAGTCACATTTGAGTTTTGAGTTATCTGGAAAAATGTTCATACATACAAGCTTGAGCTTCATCGTATCAAGTATCTATAGTTGACAATATACTAGCAAAGATATTGTCATTATGTTGTTAGATACAGTTCAAGTTACGGATCACTGTACATTGTGCATACGAGCTCTTACATAATAATTATTTATCCCTCTATCTTTTCTTACGTGCTCATATTCTGTATATATGTCGACCTCTTACATAGTCTATAGTTTACATACATCCTCACTAGTCAACTCCATAAATAACACATCAAACATTTGTTCACGTCTTTTGACTTCTGGCTAAATCTGACGAATCTAAAATCTCTATTTCTTACTGTTTCATGTTTCATCTCTGCTTACGCGTATACTGTATACTTACAGATAGGCGGAAAATTAGATCATCGAGCATCCAGCACAGACGTAGTATAGAAATCATTTCATTGAGGAAAAAAAAATTAAATTGACCTTTTTTTGAACTTACAAGTAAAGACGTATGATTGTGTACACGTAAATTGGGGTGATGAAATGATGACTTACGAATGGTATGATATGGAATTTTTTCAGCCGTATATATGCAATTATCAATTATGTATCATGTTTTGAAGAAGTACTATTTTTCGTAAAATGGGATTCCATAATTTATTTATCAGCATTCGTAAAAGGAACTGATATGTATGTCTACGTTTAAAGCTTTTCCGTATAATCCCAACCCAATTACTTGTAAAATGACGGTCTCCTCCTTGTCTCCAATTTCAAAGGAGGGATTGAAATAACATTTCATGTATTTATGTAATATGTTTAATATTCATGACGAAAAAACTCTAATATGAGTCCTTTTATATTAGAAAAAAAGTTCCAGTACTTATAACTAAAATAATGTATATTTTATTGGTGATTTCAACATAACATGTACAAAACTTTTATAGTATATATATAAATAAATTGAAATGACACAAGTTTTTGTGGATTGTGCACTATCATTGTGTAGGCATATTCCTATTGCAAATCTATCGTAAAAGTTTCACAAAATATGTTTTTGGGATGATGATGATGACCGTCTGTAAGTTTCATGCGAAGAGGATAGTGATTCTGAAAGACACATGTAAAAAAAACAAAAAAATTAACCTCAAAATAATACGTCAGATCAAAAGTTGAGCGTCAGACATAAAAGTAAACGTGTAGCAAGTTAGTATATGATATTGATATTGCATAATGAATAATGATAATCTACTGGGATAGAAACTTCAGCCTTCAGCATGATGCATGTACGTACTTAGAAATATGCGTTTACGCGTGCACATACACAAAATTTCGTTGATTTCTAAGTTTGCTATTTTTTGTTACGTCATGTATTCAAATATTCTACATAGAATTAAAAACTTACCGGTGGATAAGTTTTCGCTAATTTGATTTCAGCAGTCCATGTGTAATTTTTATGGGCTTCCATAGGACAAGTTCCATTTGTGAGAGATTTGCATCCATTCGTTTCTAGTGAAGGAAATGGCAAATCTAAAGTAGGACGAATATATCCTAAACTTGCCCTCAGTCTATGAACTGGAACCTCTGTAAACAAAACAACAACAATAGCATTAATTATTAATACAAAATGTTATTGGGATAGTAAATGATAAATAATGGGTCACATTTTCCGAATGATATTGAAGTATAGGATATATTTCGTTTTTATTATTGTAAAAATTGGATAGTTTACTTGGAGAAAAATCCACAGATAGGGTGGCAATATTTCCTCTCTTCAGTACACATGGAGAACCTGCTGTTCCGTCACCAGGAGGTGGACAAGGACTTACTCGAACATCAAAAACATCACTTATGGTTTCTATTTTCAAATACCAATTTTAAAGAAAAAATATCTTTGTTAGTATATTAACATTATTATTCTATTCTTTTATTTTTGATACTTTTATGTAGTAAACATAATAAAGTAAGCTGTAAATACCAATTTCCTGTTTTGTCTTTTTGTCAAAACATTTTGCACTGTTGATAATTTCAGAGAAAGTACACTGTGAAAGTATGGCTGCAATCAAAACTAACACATAGGCCTTAAACATTTTTCTGAATCAAATATTAACACTTTATTTGTGGAATCCAAACACCTTTGTTTATTATGCCAACAAACTTTTCTTTTCCAAAAGCTTCGAAGAAACTCTGGATACTGGGTTACATAAAGGAATTTTGTCATTGTTTTATACTCTAGTATTGTAAAGTCTGAAGTCTGAAGGTAATAAATTATTATCTTATCCTTAGAATTATTTATGCTTAGAAAATATACTTGTAGTGTTCTACAAGTATATCACGCAACAGATTGTGATATATATAGATACATAAGATAATGACCTACCTGTGTGTATGTATTGAATACATACTTATATATAATATATACAGGATTACAGAGAACTACTCTGAGTAATTAAAAAGCCATTTTGTTCGTGACGGAAAGTTTACCGCTCACATAGAATATAATATTTGTACAGTATTGTACATATATGTATGCATTTCCATTATGAATGTGTACAACCACATTTTGTATCATCTTGATTATATCAGTGTTATTGCTTCTGTGTAAAAGAAGTCCGCATTTGTTCTGTTATTGTCATGTCTTGTTTGAATTTCAATTTACATATCTTACATATCATATGAACATCTAATTTTACTGAAAAATATCGGTTTCTTTGAGGCTGTGTTGATTTGAAACTAATCAGCTCAGCCAATTGTAGACTAAGAATTCAACAAAATGTCTACTACTACAAGTTTTGTGGATACCACATAATAATATTATAGTGTTGACAATTAAGAATTCTACTACATTTTCTCCAGCACTCTATAAAAATCATGGGAGTAACTATTTAAACAAATCGTAAATACACCTTACATTGGTATTCTACACACATTCATTGTAGTTTTCAACACTTTTACTGATTGATGAAAACTTGGTCTTTAGTACACATGCATAATATATAGTTGATGTAAGCACAAGACTTTTGGAATAATTTTTTAATCTTACTGCTAACACTTTTTACTGTGAAGTATGACCTATATACCATTAATTATTATATATACTATATAGAAATGTTACAAATTTGTTTACCCGTTTGGTATATGTATTAAGTATTTGTTTGCAAATCATATCACACCTCAAAGTTATCTGTGCATGAGTTAATGACTTATTAATGAACTTAAACATGATTAAAATTCTTCCTGTTTCTAACCAATTTCTTATATATGTAGTCAAATACACATAATAATCACATTTAACGGTTTACTTTATATTTCATACTCAAACTAGAAAAAGTTATTGTATATTTTGTCTCAAGTTGATCTTCATTGATTATGAAATATGAACACGTTTTTTATTATAAAAGTATGTCAAATTTTGAAAGGCAATATATCAACAATAATAAAAATCCTCAATTTATCATGAATGAATGAATCTGTTGTAAAATATATGGCATGTTATAATTATTTACTTTTGTGTAAAAATATTTTTTTCAGGAAACTTTTTGCGCATTGGAACAGATTAGACGGCAGTCTTTATTTACTTGCTAGAACCGCTTGAAAATTCAAACACGGCAAAATTTTCATTTTGTCTTTTTTAGTGGATATTTAAAAGATAAAAGTGTTAACAGTTAAATTGTTGTGGATGTAAATTACATCAAAATACATATAAAAGGTTTTTTTATTGTGAGTAGTTAAGACATAAAAAGGAGAAGAATTATCATCAAAATGTTCAAAAGAAAGGTGTCCATCCTACCATTTGAATATGATATAAAAAATGTCAAGAAACAGATAATGATAGAACTTCATAACTGTAGCCAAAGAGGGTTAATAAAAACTGCAAAATGGTAAAGAAAAGTTAATATTATATTTTAATCGATATTCATCTAATGAATATGTAGAATAATGTAATTATGATTAAAATCATGAATGTTCAAGTAAAACTTTGACATAGACTCTCCATTTCAAATAAATTCTCTAAGAAGACTATAGAAAATGTAAATCATCTCTAATGTTAAGTGAACGTGATGTGTATAATTCTTAAATGACATGTTTATTTTATAAATTTAAATTTTTTCTTCCAATGAAACACGTTTAATATTAACCGAAGGATAATTTAAAGCATGACTGTGACTTGGTAATAGGGTAAACAAAGAGTACACATTACGTAAAACTCTAATGCCGTAAGAGGAGATAAAGTGTTTCAGATTCAAATTGTCAAAAATAGCAATTGATGTTAACGCTGCTGCAAAGCAGTGTTTTGCTCTTTTAATTTCTTGTATGGGGAACATTAAGTGTTCTCCTCATAAATCAATTCAGAGAAAAATATATCAACTATACAGTTAATTGACAATGTAATTGTTATTTAAATAAAGGAATTATATTATGTTGTCCTCGTATGCGCTTTACATAATATATGATGAGTGAATAATGATGTCGGATTTTTTTTAAATGTATTTTGATATACAGGTTAGCAGAATTAAATTATGCTTTAAATGAAGTTCCTTTGACAGTGGAGCAAAGCATGTCATTTTCATCAATACAACTAACTGAAATGGCGGAATATGATTCATACCTATTTTGTAAATCTTTATTCGACAATACTGAATATCAAAGGTATGGTATATATGTATTATGTATGATTCTATAAATATACATTATTGTGATTTTATTTTAGTTTAATGGTATTATTAATGTCTACAGTTAGATTGTAGAAGACACAATATAATATATATTACATCCTTTTGTTTTTCTTACAGATGTGCATATTTTGCTGAAGAATTTACAAAGACATGTCCATTACTTAGATTTTTGAGATTTCTTGCTCTATTTTTGGATTGTGAGAAAAAAAGACTTGAAAGTTTAAGTGAACTAACAGGTATGTTTGTTAAAAGAACTTTATGCATATTGTATATATTTAATCATGGAATAATCATAATAATGATTGTGTGCTTGATTAAAACATAATCTTATTTTTTATAAATGTTTTGTATTTGTATAGTTGTTGCAGATCCTAAACAAATGGAACAATTAGTGGAGTTAGTACATGAAATTTTAGCATCATGTGATGAAGATGTATTACCTGCAGATTATGATTCTTATGATTTGTATTTACTTGGTATGATCTCACGTCGTTTGGGTGATATAGAAAAAGCTATAGACTACTTGATCGCTTCTATAAAAAGAAATAATGTAACTTGGGGAGCCTGGATTGAGTTATCTTTCCTTATTGTGGATAGAAAAAGAGTAAGAGTATAATAATATTTAATAGTACATAATACATAAATAATGCTGTGATGTATTATTTGTTTTGCATGTATTTTATTATCACTGTTATTGGATTTCTTTAACTGTATTTTAACTGTGTTTTCTGTTCATGTAGTTGGCTGAATTGGAAAGTACCTTACCTGAATGTTGGATGAAACATTTTTTTATGGCTCATATGTATTTGGAACTTCATATGAATGAAAAAGCTCTTAAAGTATACTTTTCTTTACAAAAGGCTGGATTTCATAAGAGTCTTTATGTAAAGTCTCAAATTGCAATTACTTACCATAATGTACAACGTAAGTGTCAAATCTTTTATTATACTTGTAGTTTGTAGTATGCTCTATTATATGTACGACAAAAAAACAAACTTGTACTGACATGATTTATTTTCATAAATTAATTTGGTACTATAAAAATTTTATGATAATATTTTCATTTATATAGGTGTTGATGAAGCTATTGAAACTTTTGATATTTTAAGTGAAGAAGATCCATTTCGTTTGGATGATATGGATTTATACTCAAACATGTTATATGTCAAATCAGAAAAATATTACCTTCAAGTTTTAGCAAATAAAGCAGTTGAAATTGACAAATATCGAGTAGAAACATGCTGTATAGTAGGTCAGTCACCTTTTTTTTTCTTCATTTTTAAATGTGTAATATATATATATAGTGTGTATGATATAATATAAATTTTGTATAATAATGTTATAAGACCTCATGGAAAATTTCCCAATTGCTTTTGATGTATATGTAATTTTTAAATGATCATTTTTGTTGTTGTTTTTATATTTTAAATTAATTGCAGGAAATCTTCATAGTTTGAAACGAGAACATCATAAAGCTATAGATTATTTTGATAGAGCATTACGACTAAATCCATATTATTTATCTGCTTGGACTTTAATGGGCCATGAATTTATGGAACTTAAAAATTCTAATGCGGCTATCCAATGTTACCGTGAAGCAGTTGGTACGTTCATTGTATCAAATATTAAGTAATATTATATAGTAGAATAAATAGTATACTAATTAATTATTATTATTATTATTATTATGGTGGCACTAATTGCTTAATTTATTTATTTCTAATGTTGATATAATTATAGAAGTAAATCGACATGACTATCGTGCTTGGAATGGATTAGGTCAAACTTATGATATTTTAAAGATGCCAGCATTTAGTTTATATTATTACAAACAAGCTCATCGTTTACGTCCAAATGACAGTCGTCTACTTACAGCACTTGGAGAAGCATATGAAAAATTAGATAGGCATCCATGTGCAGCCAAATGTTATGCTCGTGCCAGACAGTTAGGTGATGTTGAAGGACTTGCTATACTAAAACTAGCAAAGTATGTGACATTATAGTATAAATATATAATATCTATATATATGTATGAACCTTATGATTATATTATATATTATTATATTATTTATATATTTAAAAACTACTAAATGAGTTAATATTATGATTCTCCCTTTTTTTAATCTTTTGAAAATTATTTCTTTATATACAGACTTCAAAAATTAGCTAATCCAGATAAGGCTGCAAGTGCTTTTCTAGAATATTTACAAGAAATGGAAGCTCAAAATGTTCAAGATAGAGACGAACAAGGACGGGCTCATGGTTTTCTTGCTAATTACTTTTATACAAAGAAAGACTATGATAATTCTTATAAACATGCTTTCAAATGTTGGGAATTCCCAGAGGTAAATTTTAATTTCAAAACGATATATAATACATACATGTATAAGATGATGCATTATGGATTATGGGTGTGTATGCACATTTTGTAGTAATTATTTTTTTTTACATAGTATACATTTTATTCTTTGACCCTTTTTTTAAATATAGGTGAAAGATGAAGCAAAGGCTCTACTTCAAAAACTTGCAGCAATGAAATTACCAACACATTGGCCGGTTGATCCTCATACTCTAGGAATAGATTTAGAAAATCCACCTACTACATCAGATACAATGGAAATGTCAAATGAAGAACTACCCGATATAGAATTACCACCGGCGTAAAATAGCTCCCTTTATCTTTCTATATTCAGATTAGATGTATGATTATCTTATATATTTATTTCAGTTTTTTATTTTTCATAAATGTTTTCCTGTACTTCACACATGAAACTATATAAGCTACATATATATGTATTATATTATACATCCAAATGAGAATTATTGTTATTGTTAGTACCGTTTCGTGAGATATATATATATATATATATATATTTCCATTTGAATGTTAAAGAAAGACTGTATTTTTTTGTACTGCAATAATCGAAAATTAAAGAACCAATTAACTTTTGTGTGTCTTCATTAACTTTTTTAATGAATCACAGATCACATAGAAAAAAGTGTTGATATCAATCCAAACTAAATTAAATGATTTTTTGTATTCATCGTTTGGTCTATCGAATTTTTCATTATACATAAAACTTAATGCTCCAACTATTATGAATTATATATATATGAATAAAAGGAAATCTAATAAATATGAAAGCATTCAAAAGCCCGTCTATGTTTTTGAAAATGTTTTTGTATGATGTCGTCACTTACTAGAAATACTAATAATATGACAAAGTGGTAAACACAAATTACAAGATTAGTTTTAAGTTTTCAGTGTAGGTTGCTGTTTATTATACATTGTAAATAGCATAATATACTTATTGTGTATTACGTTATACATTTTAGACATTAGTAACACATATACTTACTTATATTATATATTATTACAACGAATCAATAGAAATGCATAAAGTTCATCAACAGCTGTAAGTTCTCATTTCATAAAAATTATTATTTAATTAATTCTTAATTTTTCTTTTTCTTTGCTTGTTGTTGACCAGGATTTAATTGATCTTGAAAAGCTTGGATAATTTCATTTTGAGTTTGCATAGGGGCAGGTGAATAACGAGCATATTCCATAGCAAATTCACCTTTTCCTTGAGTTGATGAACGGAGTTCAGAAGAATAGCCAAACATTTCATTTAATGGAACTTCTGCTGTAACCACGAACCAGCCGTCATTTTCATCTGTACTTGTAATGATTCCTGTCCTTCTATTGAGTTGTCCTAAAATAGCACCTTGAAATTCACTAGGAGCAGTTACTTCAACAGCCATAATAGGTTCTAAAATTTGCCAATTTCCATATTCGTAGGCTAAAAAAGAAATTATAATAATAGAAAGAATACTCATTGTAATTACATTCTATTGTATGTATATACATTTTTTTTATTTGTAAACCATATCTTGTAGGTACTAGTGTGTTGTAGATTGTAGATGCCTACATTTAATTATATATAGACTGTATAGACAATACTTACTTTGTCTCATAGCTCCTTGTGTTGCCAAGATGAAAGAAATTTCATTGGAATCAACCATATGATTGTCTCCGTCTATTAGACGAAATTTGACTCCTGCTATTTTATGTCCAGATAAATGTCCTTTTTCACAAAATTGTCTGAATCCTTTTTCAATATGAGGAACGAATTGAGATGGAACATTTGTACCTCTTGTTTCATTACTAAATATAATTTTTGTATTATCTTCTGGTGGAAGTGGCTATTAAGATTACAAAAATATCCACAAAAAAAAAGAACAAATTAAAAAAATTTTTACATAATGGAATACACATGAAATATAATATTTGATTATAAATAATGTACTTTAAATTACTGGAATTTCCGACTACTTGTGCAAGTTTTACCTCTAATATTCCTATAACGCGACCGTATTGCCCAGAACCTCCACTCTGTTTCTTATGTAAAAAGTCAAATTCACATGGAGAGGCAATGGATTCACGGAAAGAAACTTTTGGTTTTCCCATTACAACAGGACAATTATATTCTCGTTCCATACGCTATTGTATGTACAAAAAATAAAATATTTATTATTTAAAATGTGTGTAAGTATCAACTAAATTTAATAGTTAAACGACAATAAGTCTTATTAGTATTACTGAATTAAACTTGATTAATAATAATAATAATATACCTGGGCATAAATTTCAAGATGAAGTTCACCCATTCCAGATGCAATTGTTTCTTTATTATCTACATCATATTCTATATGGTATGTGGGATCTTCTTTTGTAAATCTTGAAACAGCTTTTGAGAAATTATCCAAATCTTTAGGTTCTTTTGGTTTAATGGACATTGAAATGACAGGATCAGGAACAAAAATAGATTCCATTGATATTTTCAAGTCTTTTGCAGTAACAAAAGAATCTCCACTTGCACAATCAATACCAAATAAAGCACAAATATCACCAGCATATACTTCATTTACATCTTCCAACTGATCAGCATGTAAACGTACCAATCGAGAAGTTTTAACCTATATATATAGAGAGAGAAAATCAAACAAACAATTTTAAGAGAAATTATAAATGACAGTTTCATATAAAAACTACATCAATAAACAATAGATCAATAATAGTATAAGCTATAATCATACAGCTATTAGTACATACCTTTTTACCAGTACGAGTGTTATAGATATTTTCTCCTTTTGTAAGTTTTCCCTGATAAACTCGAATGTATGTTAATTGACCAAATCTACCTGCTTCAAGTTTAAATGCTAATCCACAAAATGGATAACGATTTGATCTTTCAGGATTCATTTGAATTTTTTCTCGTTTATCACTATTTTCATTAAAAGCAAAATTTTGAACTTCTGATGGATTAGGAAGATATTGTAATGATGCATCTAAGAGGGGTTGAACACCTTTATTTTTTAATGCTGTACCTACTAATACTGGTGTAAATTCTCGTTTTAAAGTTGCTCTACGTATAGCACCTAAATAAATAAAGAAGAAGAAATCCTTAATTTTTGTATATAATAATTATGAAATTTGTAGCTTTAATATACGATATACTTACAATCATCATAATGATAATAAACCATTATTCAAATGGTAAAAAAAA